>NQII01008028.1:54792-79298 GCA_002778355.1 Clitarchus hookeri | reverse complement strand
TTTATTACCCCGTTATGTACACTCAACTATACAGAAGACACGTGGCCTGAATGGCCTGGAACTACAAGCGACCACATGGTCTTATCATGTGAAGCTCGAAATGCACTTTTGATTCCCGATAAATAATAACGCCGCTCTCCCCTCGGCGCTANCCCGGAACTACAAGCGACCACGTGGTCTTATCATGTAAAGCTCGAAATGCACTTTTGATTCCCGATAAATAATAACACCTCTCTCCCCTCGGCGCTATGCAAGTTAAGTCAGGAAAGAGATGATGATAATGATTGATAATGTTCCGGATGCGACTCGATACTGTTCGACAGATGATGTCCTTGCTAGGGCTTCTGCGGAGTGGGGAGAGCGTCACGTCCGAGCTCGTCCAAGTCCTGGCTAATACTACCGGAAATGTGCGTCGGCTTCCGCCGCCTAGACGCCGCCGACGCCATGCGGTGGTACAGTGAATCATAATATACACTAAAAGATGATTATGGGATGAAAAATGATATGAACTAAATTAACACAACAAAACATAATTACAATTACACAAATACATAATAAAAATGATAATACTTATTCTAAATGTTTTCATTGCACCAGCCACAGCATTGCCAAATGTAGAATGTCACATGTCTCTGGCTGTGGCTGGGCAAATTGTCTCCTGATGACAAAACAAATTATAAATGAATTACACACTGACATTATTTACAAATACACTGACGAAATAAACTGAATAAATAATAAACACTAATGCACTCGTGCCCACAAGCCTGTCGGTGTGNTCACGGTGTGGTGCGTCTGGTGGTCTGGTGTGGGCATACTGAGGCAGTCAGTGGGCAAAAGGACTCGTGAATGTGCGGTTCACGTCAGGTAGCCTGAGGCTTCGGCCCCGGAACGACTCAGCCTGCGTCACTCTGCTTGGTTTTATGAAAGTGTTAACCTGTGTGTATTGCTTTTGTTTCATGATGACTTCTTGGGTCTATAAACTGGACAAACTGATGCTGTTTGTGAACCCGGGTGCCCTTGGGATTGAGGCGGAGCAGTCAGATTATATTGACACTTTGTGCAAGAAAATGGCTACTCATTTCATGGAGAGATCAGCAGGGGGAGGTCAAAGCCGTTCCATTGGGGTAGGAGCTACTCCCGAGTTTAAGGTGGGATTAGCAATGTCCCGTCTGTCACAGGCAAAAAAATGTCTGATTTAGACACTCAAAAGCGTGTAGCCCTTTTGATAAAATGTACTGGGTTAGTCGCTGGCATTATTTTGCAGGGGTTGTAGCTTCTGGAGAAAATTGGTCAACAACAAAATCTAAATTGTGGATAAATATTTTCCCCAAGAGGGGTCAAAGAAGATCTAGTATGTGACACAGTGTATCACTTTCAATGCCTAGGAAAAAGATTATTGGAATTCATACAAAGTGTTACTGATCATGCAAAAGCTTTTAGACTGTAAATTATCTGAGGAGGAATTCGTTAATATTATTTTGCAAAATGTTTCCTCTTTTGTTCAACAACAAACAACAGGCATTCTTATTCCCAAAACTATTGGGGATTTGCATATTTGGGCTGTTCAACTGGAAAATGTTTTATATGCATGTTGTCAATATGCTCAAAAGTTTCCTCCGCAATACACTGTAGAGGGTAAAACTAGGGATGAAAACCCACATTCTTGTTTTACTTGTGGTAAACCTGGTCACCAGGGCCGGGATTGTAAAATGGAAAGAATTAATAGACAAATTTTTTTGGGTGTACGAGAACTGGGCATTTGCTAAGATCTTGTAAGGCAAACAAAAAAAATAAAAAAGAATATGGGGAAAAAAACTTCAGGGGATAAAAATGGAGTCTACTTCAGTAATAGGGAGGTAAAAACTAAGCAAAGCAGAAATGTTAATGGTAGATTTGGTTATAAAAATGCAATGCTTTTCAGCCGTAACTGACACCGGTGCAAGTAGTTGTTTCATTAGGAACTTGCCAGTGCTCTTCCCTCTCAACATCCTGAGTTGAAAAATAAACTTACTGTAGGTGAAGATTTTTATTTGTTTGTAGCTAATGGAAGTATCTATAAAGTTAGGGTTAGGATTACTCTTCATTGTAAAACCGAGAAGTACTCGTGAACAAGGGAATTTTGCGTTGTCCCAGGTTTAATTAGCCCATTATTTCTGGGGTTAAGCTTTCGAAGTGAATCCAGGGTAATAGTGGATTGTAAAAATAAAACATTAAAATTGGATATTGACGAGGGAAATGAGATACCCTTAGAAAAGGAAAAAAATGGTGCAAATATGTGCACAGGTACATGGTACAGACAACAATGTAAATTGCAAGTCTGAATTGCAAGAACTGCTGAAGGAGTTTGAGGACATTATAACAAAAATACTAGAATTTTGTGATTTCATGCCCAACAAAATTCATGTAACTGATGAGGAGCCCATTAGGTGTGCCCCTTACCAGTGTTCTCCTCCCAAGATAGAGGCATTTAGGAATGTCATTGCTGATCTTAGGGAAAAGGGAAGAATCAAGCCTTCTGGGTCCCTAGCTTCCCTTGGGGGCAAAAAGGAGCCTGGCCAATACCGCCTTGTAGTTGACTATCGGTTGTTAAATAAGAAAGTAAAAGTAAATCCCTTTCCTTTGCCCTTTATTGAAACAATTTTTCAGGGTATATTGGCCACACCAAGGTTTCTTTGTCATGCACCTCAATTCAGCCCTCCATCAGTGTGCCCTCCACCCTAACGGTAAGAAAAACTCTGGATTTGTAACTCCATGGGGGCATTTCCAATAAGAAAGAGTTCCATCTGGAGTAAATTTTGGCGGTCATTGCCTACCCCGTATAATAATAGTACGTTATGTTTGTATTTAACTAATGTTTTAATACACGTGCTGTATCTGTTATATGGAAAGAATTGATGCAGTGCAAACTTGGTTTCAGTCTGAAATTGTCCGTGGGGGACACGTGAGTTGACGAAATGCTGTCAGTGCCTCATTAGAGATTTGCGATCCACTTCTCCGGCTCTCAACTCATGTTGACCAACAGTATTAGGTTGTTTCCACTATGTTTGCTTGCAGGAGGGGAGCGTGTGATTGTGTTTGATGGCCAGGCATCTCCTGCCGGGGCTACTGAACCGTGTAATTGCAGTCACACGTTTTCTACCTTCTGCTTGACTGTTAGTTTTTGGTACGGCCTGGGGAGTGGGGTAGTGCTGCGCACGAGCTGGCAGTCGGGGAGGTGTTGCAACCTGGCAGGAGGGCAGGGAAGTACCTGCTAATTTCTCGGGGTCGAGGTTGGTGAGGTTCTGTGGTAACGCTGATTTTTTGCCCTGAGCGGTGTGGGGAGAGTCGTCGGTCAGGAGATGGATTTTGCCTGCATGGGCCGGCAAACAACATGGAAGCCATGTTTGAAGCATGATTGTAAGTAGGAAATGTGGCCTCGACTGATCAGCAGGCAGTAATGTTTTTTTATTATGTTTCAGATAATTTTAAATTATTTTTCTTCAGTTGTATTTAAGAAGGTTAAATGTTTTTTTTTATTGTTTGGGTTGGACATGACCCAGAGAGGTTAAATGTGTTAAAGTGGGCAACTGTTCATGTTCTGAAGTGTATCTCTGTCCGCCATGTTAATGGTGCCGTCCGTGGTATCAACAAATGCTTGCCACCTGGCGTTCTAGTCCTGTGATACGAATAATAGTTGTGACTAAGTATTGCTCTATGAAATTAAGAAATAAATTAAAGAAAAGTAACTTAAGTAAAGTTTGTCATTTAAGGTTAATGATAAGTCAAATTATATAATTGTTCTTTCATTTTTTTTCTGGAACTCTCTTACTGGTTTTTTGATTATATTTATGTTTACTTTATTGAGAAAAAATTAATTGTTGTGTTATAATTGTTAGTGTTTCACCGAAGTTTTTTTCTTCTGGTTTATTGGTCTGTACTCTATGCCTCTTGGTGATCACAGGTGTTAGGCATAACCTTCTACAAAGATTTAAATCTAATTATTATTTTAGGATTTTAATTAGGTTCTTGGTTACGATGTCCTGTTATCCAAAATTCCTCCAGCTTCCCAGCCTAATGACTCTCCCTAACTACAGCATGTTGAGGCTGGCCAACTGGTCCAAGTAACCCCCACCCCCTTGTTATTTTCCTTTGGTTTTTTTTATCCTGTTTAGGGTTAGGTAGTCATGGATTTTTATAGATGCTTAGAGCACATTCTATTTCTTTTTAATTTTATTTCACCAAGCCACCCCGAAAGGTGAAATTGTGACAATACTAATGTATAAAATATAAGCTAAGGCATAATTCACCAACATGGTTCCTAAGAATATAAAACTACTGAAAACAATGTAATCGTGAAAAGAATCATCCTGCAAAAGACGTAAACATTTTTGGTAGAATGCCACATTCTCCATCAGCCCAACAATTTGACTGCAAAACTTAGACCCTATTACTAATAAAAACTGGTTTAACTTATTCATGTAGTTTTGTTTATATAATTTCTATGTTATAAAAACATGTAGAAAGTTTACACTAAATATATTTATAGTATTTATTCATGTTTCTCACCATAAAACCAGTTTGGTTGAAATAACGTATTCATCCTTTTAGATTTTGGTTTCCTCCACACATGGTGTTGAGATTGTTTGGTTTCTCCAGATCAATATGGTTATATGCAGTGCTTTCACAGTTGGTGTTTGTACGTTTATGATACATTAATTCTCTATTTATTTATTGTAATACTTGCATACTACAACATTAATGTTATGAAAAATGTAAATTTCTCCCTTTGTAACTTATACTGCCACATCATAAACTTTAGCATTCATTTTAATAAATAAACAAATTTCCGAACATAAAAAAACTATTTTAAGTTATTATTGGCTACCAGTGATGACTAACATAACACTCCAACACCAACAACAGGCAAAAACTTGAGAATGGCAGACCTCCCGTGGCGCTGTTGGTTGGTGCGCTGCCTAGGGTTGCTGCAGGTACTCAATAAAAAAATTCCCCAACATTTCCCTGTTTTCCAGAACTTCAAAATAAATTTCCCTGACTTTCATATCTAATAGGCATCTGACACTAAATAATTAAATCCCATGCACAGTGCTATTGAGAAATGGATAAATACATAAAACCAAACTCTTGTGTGCCACAAGTCCGTCCTAGGTAACACAAGACAATATTAACAACATTAACTTATTTCAAGAAATATATATACAGGCCTACGTTTGAAAAAATTCCCGCATAAATTAATGATCATTGGTTGAAAAATAATTTAATGAATTTTTACATTACCTCCAACTGGCTTCACATTATGATGCAGAGGAGAACACAATAAAAACTTATCTCAAATTTTTCAAAGAGACAAAACCCAAAAATTATTTTGAAAACCATTTGACCATGATAAATAGGCCTACGTAAATCTTTAGCAGATTGGAGGACACAACACTAGAAATTGTGTTCCTACAAATAGCTGTCAGCACCACAAATTTCCCTAATCTCTTCTTCGATTGCATCAGTCTCCTACTGCTTTTATAGTTGAATTTTGTTGTTAATAGAGTTAATTATTAAAAAACATAATTAATGTAAAACCTTTAACTATTTAAAAAAAATTGGCCATCAAAAGTACATGAAAATATTTTGTTATGTAATTTTATGCTGTACGCTACATGCATTCTGTTTTCTGGCAAACATGTTGCTGCAACTAATAATAGGACCTACCACACTTTATTCAGAAGACAGATTAGTGTAAAGTAATATCAAAAGGTATGTGGGACTGGCCCCCTTTTTTTTGTTACAAGTCGCAGCACCGTGTGAGCAAAATCCGATGTTTGAAGGCTTATAGCAAATAATTGGGGACGAGTACCCTGGATCTTTTAATATTAATTTACAAAACTTTGTCTTGACAATAAAGTGTGGTATGCCCTATTAACCTACCCAGCTTAGTTTTTTTTATAAGTCTCTGAACATGCAACTTGGGAGAACCTATGTGAATGAATTCCGACGTTTGAAGGCTTACAGCAAAACATTGGGGACGAGTCCCCGTAGCATTTTAATAAAACTTTATATTACTGTCTTGCAAATAAAGTATGGTAGGTTGTATTAGCCTACATAGGTTTGTTTTTATTTTATAAGCCTCTGAACATGCGACTTTGGAGCACACCGGTGTGAACAAAGTTCGATGTCTGAAGGCATATAGCAAACAATTAGAGACAACACATCTGAACCGTTAAACATTATATTATACTACTCTGTCTTGCAAATAAAGTGTAGCAGGTTCTATTAACCTATATAGCAATATTTTTATTTTATAAGTTTCTGAAAATGTGACTTTGGCAAGACATAAAGCAAACAATGAGGAAAAAAAATTTTTCCAGAAATTTTTCCTATTTTCCCTGACTTTTCCCAAACCTCCCTGACCATTTTAAATTCCCTAACTTTTCCCGGTTTTCTATACCTGTAGCAACCCTACTACCGGTCTGGGGTGCGGGAGGTCTGAGTTCGAATCCTAGGTAAGGCACTGGTTTTAGTTTAAGTTAGGTCACAAGATAGTTTATAAGCCATCCCCTGATAAGCCTTCATGCAAAACACTGGGGGATGTTAATAAAACCTATGAAATCCAATATCCAATCCAAAATTGAGAATGGGAAAAATTGGGTTTATCATTCCAAAGAAAATCACCAATTTTGGCATACTTAGTAAATTTCTATGTGCCCAATTAAAATCTATTATACGAATCTAAGTAAATAAAACCTGAACCAAAAACATTAAACTATAAAAAAAAGTAACCTAGCTATGTAAACAAATAAAAGTAATAATGCATTTATGAAAAAGGCTTAAAAGTTTAAAAGTTTTTTCCTTTAAAGTTGTGGAGAGATTTGGGCGGCTCTTAACAACAAGGTCTTGAGAGCCGATGAGGGTGAAATGAGGTGAGAATGGAGCAGCACCGGAACTCAAGGGGGGGGGAGGGGGCTGTAGATCCCAGAGCGGCATCCCGACCAGCAGAATTGTCCGACACGATTCCCACTTGCAAAAATCCAGGAGTGACCCGGCTGGGGATTGAACACAAGTTTGCCATGGTGGGAGGCGAGTAGACTAACCACTCAGCCACTGCGGCCCAGCCTATGAAGATAATGAAGACTAACATCACCATTAATAACTTCAAGACTTGACTACATTAACAGTTTTTGGTGATCTGCATGAAAACCTAGCTCGGCTATATATGTAGCATGCTACATATATTTCATCGTAACCACATCACCAAATAAAGGCACAGACACTCATGGTTTGATACAAAAAACTGATGTACACTGTAAAAATTAGCTTACTAAAGGTAATGTTCCTAATGGGATGTCCTTACTAAATTTTGTCTTTTTTTTTTTTACAAACCCATACTCCTAACACTTAGTCTTTTGATCAACAAAAGCTTTTAAACACTTCTACTCCTTTTCTTTTTCTTTCACAACGACGGCCATTAAACTCTGAAATTTTTTATCTTAGGACATGAGAAATAAAAAATCAATTCCTAAATTTTAAAAATTATTTCAAAATTCTTTGGTTACATTATAAGTGTTCATAGGAAAAAACCAACATCATTAATAACGGACGACTCTATTTTTATATATATACAATTGTTTTTATATATATGAGACAGTATAAATTTATTGCATGTGATTACTTAACAGATAGATACAATTTTAATATGTTTGCATGAGATTATGTCAGCAGGCAGTATGCTGGAATTTTGTTTTAGGCTTACTGATAGCTTATACAATGTAAGGTGCCAAAACAAATTCCTGTTAGTATTATTTTAATATTTTTCCCTTTAAGGTACTCTTTTGCTGCTATGACATTTACTGTCAAATACACTTACGCTATTTTTAATTATTTTTTCCAATTATTCAATTTATGTTACAGTATTTGAAAATTTGCTAAATGATTTTATGCAAACCTGTAGTTGAACATTGGTAGGAAACAAATGTGTCGATATAATATTTAATTTATTTTCTGTAAAATTAAAATTAATAATGTACTTAAGCTTAACTTCACCATTAAATAAAAACAATTTCTTATAGCTATTATAATTATTGACAGAATATGACAGCTCAAATAAATTCACCTATATCTCTTTTTAGAATGTAACAACTTAGGGACAAGACGTTACTTATATAACTAATAAGACCACTTCCCTCTACATTGGTACAAAGCCATTTTCTCACCTGGCACTTATTTTACAAAAAGGCTGGCAAGAGGATCTCTGTAACCATAATTGATCTTTCTAATGAATACTGTTAGCATACAAAATTTTGTCGAATTTCTCAATACATATATAACATACTAGTCTGAATTATTTTGCTTACACTTGTCATTCAAATGTGTCTTTCAGCTGGCTTAAGTGCATCATGAGCCACACGCACGTGAGGCACAGGGTCATGCAATGCATATGATGCATGTGTTCGGTACGTTGACACATGTGTAAATTGCACTAAGGGTTGGTCGATGGCAGAAGCCAACAGCAAAAGGGTTCTGTTAGTATTGAGGGCTTTTATGTATTTTTTTTCCGTGCACTCCTGTGCACGTTTTTGTGATTAGCATAGAGTCTTCCTTCCACTTCAATCATGCTTCAATATCCATGCACGTGGTCGGCCCGGGGCCTCCACTTCCAGCGACGACTAGTGTCCCCGCTCCTGGCGGCCATCCATGAGTCTCTCGTTGGGGATCAAGCCAGACAGGTGCGTGCCACATGGCCTGCAGGGGCCTCAATTTTGCGAACACTGATCTGGTAATTCTGTCTACTTTATTAACTTCGGAAACCGTTTTTATTTTCCCCGCAGCCGGCCCGGCCCTTTCAGTGATTCAAAGGGCCCTTAAATAATAATTTCGTCCTCTGACTTTTCTCTTGTGATGTGACATAGCATACCTACCTCGAGCTGGTTTAGGCAAGGCCTCATGCAAGTGTTTTTGTGCCGCAGTCTCTCTTGTATTGTTCAATAACATTCCCTTAGAGTTTGTGTAGCACCCTGCACATTTCAGTGTTAAAATAATGTGTAATATATGCTGAATGGCTCAGGATCTAGCATGCACGTGGTCACACTTATTTCCTATGTTAAAGTGGCCAGCCTTCCTGAACTTGTGTTAAACATTCTCTGTGGTCTACAACGGAGCAGAGAAGTATGTGTCAGTATTACTATCCAGCCACGTGACGATATCTCGAACCTGATAAGAGTTTCTGCCCAGCGCGTGGCCATGTAATAAATCACAGCGTGGCACCCTGCGATTACATCTGCATACCTACTTCCATCTACCACCTTACCAGTTAACGCTAATAACACACCATTAAAAAAAGTGCCTGCCCCACCTCAACATGTAAGTTTACATGCCCTACCATAGCACTACTTCCACGTACAATTTGGTGGGAATTGTTCACTGTTCCCTGATACATGGTATAAAACCTTGTGAATGACCATTTTGAGTCATGACTCAAAATGGCCTGTCACAATCTCCATTTTTTCCCCCATTATCTTCATAAATGGCAGACAAAAAGTTTTTGTATTGGCACATTTGATGACTGTCACAGATACTTCCAGCAGACCATTGTTTGCAAAATATTGGCTTCTCGGTAGTAGCTGTGTCACTGCCGTTTTTCTTCCCGATGTTTTGGAAGACATTGCAGACTCCACCTTAAGGACGAAGTAGCAGCAGCAATAACTATCACCAGTAACAGTAACTGGTGGCTGCAATGCCTTCCAGAACATCGGGAAGGAAAATGTCAGTAACACAGCTACTACCCAGAAGCCAAGATTTTGGTTGAATTTGTTTGGAACATATGGCATAATAAGCAAAAATAACTTCATAGCTATTATTTTGAAAATATGTGACTACCGCTTTAAGTCATGTACATTTAGATAGAATAGAATAATATACCTTGCCGCATAAATTTCGTGGGAATCATATAAACCCCCCCACCCCCGAGATAACACATAAAAGCATAATTTTGCATGTGATTTATCTTCCAAAATGGCAGAGAAAAGAGTTTATGTATTAGCTCATTTGATGCTTACATAGCTACTGCCAGTGTACAAAGTTAAGTTGAAATTGATTACATCATAGTTTTGACTATATAGCACACTAAACAAAAATATCTATATGGCCACCATTATGAAAAATGTCTGGCCCACTTAAAAAAAAAACAAATTTGCATCACCTGCTACAGTACAACTTGTTTGCCAAATTTGGTAGGAATCTGTACAATTTTCCCCGAGATGATATAAAAATATCATTTAATGTGGTGCTCTCTTACAAAATGGTGGTTAAATGGCTATTTATTGGCATATAAGATGCTTGAAATAGATCTTTCAGCATACATAGTTTGGTCAAAATTGGCTGAACGGTATGGTAGATATAATAAACGTAAAATATTTGTATGGGCACCATTTTGAAAATAAGTAAATCATCAATTTTATTCACACATGTTTACACGGCCTACCATAGTATTACTCACGTGATAAATTTGACGAGTCGGTTGAGTAGTTTTCGAGATATAATTTAAAGGCTTCATTTTTTCATGAAGTGCTTCAAAATGGGCAGACTAACAACAATATTCATTGAAAAATTCAATGTTTACATGATGCACTGTCAACAAACAACATTTGGCTTCAATTAGCAGAATGGCTCCCCAAGATATGACATAGCACCCCAAATTTGAAAGTAAGCACCTGACATGGTCAAAAACTATTAAAGTTGGATGTTCTTATTAAGTAATATATGTATGTGTACAGAGTTTGGTGAAATTCTGTTCACCCCTTCAAAAGTTCTTAGGAGGGAGACACTCGCAGGACACACACACTTACACTGAGGCGATAAAAGTCATGGGATACCTCCTAATATCGTGTCGGACCTCCTTTTGCCCGGCGAAGTACAGCAACTCGATGTGGCATGGACTCAACAAGTCGTTGGAAGTCCGTGGCAGAAATATTGAGCCATGCTGCCTCTATAGACGTCCATAATTGCGAAAGTGTTGCCGGTGCAGGAGTTTGTGCACGAACTGACTGCTCGATTATGTCCCATAAATGTTTGATGGTATTCATGTCGGGCAATCTTGGTGTCCAAATCATTCACTGGAATTGTCCAGAATGTTCTTCAAACCAATTGCGAACAGTTGTGGCCCGGTGATATGGCGCATTGCCATCCATAAAAAATATATCATTATTTGGGTACATGAAGTCCATGAATGGCTGCAAGTGGTCTCCAAGTAGCTGAACATAACCCTTTCCAGTCAATGATCGGTTCAGTTGGACCAGAGGACCCAGTCCATTCCATGTAAAAACAGCCCACACCATTATGGAGCCACCACCAGCTTGCACAGTTCCTTGTTGACAACTTGGGTCCATGGATTCGTGGGGTCTGCGCCACACTCGAACTCTACCATCAGCTCTTATCAACTGAAATTGGGACTCATCTGACCAAGTCACGGTTTTCCAGTCGTCTAGGGTCCAACCGATATGGTCACGAGCCCAGGAGAGGCGCTGCAGGTGATGTCGTGCTGTTAGTAAAGGCACTCGAGTCGGTCTTCTGCTGGCATAGCCCAGTACAGCCAAATTTTGCCGCACTGTTCTAACGGACACAACCGTCGTTCGTCCTACATTGATTCCTGCGGTTATTTCACGCAGTGTTGCTTGTCTGTTAACACTGACAATTCTGCGCACACATAGTTGGTCTCAGTCATTAAGTGCAGGCGGTCGGCCACTGCGTTGTCCATGGTGGGAGGTTATGACTGAAATTAGGTATTCTCGACACACTCTTGACACCGTGGATCTCGGAATGTTGAATTCCCTACCCATTTCCGAAATGGAATGTCCCATGCGTCTAGCTCCAACTACCATTCCGCGTTCAAAGTCTGTTAATTCCCGTCGTGCTGCCATAATCACGTCAGAAACCTTTTCACATGAATCACTTGACTACAAATGATAGCCCAACCAATTCACTACCCATTTATACATTTTGTATGCGATACTACTGCCATCTGTATATTTGCATATTGCTATCCCATGACTTTTGTCACCTCAGTGTATACACACATCTCATAAGTATTTCCTTCCTTTGGAAAGTAGGCTAAAAATAGCAAACAATTCTTTATTTAAAATTTTTGGTGATGCATACCACCATGTGAAAATCACATTTTTCTGTTTCAGAACATACAAATAAATTACAGTAGAGCCCCTCTTTTACACTTATTGCACTTTTCTATATTTTATACATATTTCTTTTGACCCAGATAATGTACATACAGCATAAATTTATCTTTTTCTTTTTTACTTTCCTGCAATTTTTAACTTCTTTCCTGGTCCCTTTAAAAGTATAAAGATAAAAGGTTTCACTTATACTATTCACAAAAATGAAACAAATGACTCTTAATGCGACCAGACATGCCAAAAAAATGCAAAACAATAAAATACAAAAGTTATATCAAAAATCAATTTTTCTCAATTTGAGTTGCAGCACAGTGGCAATGTTTTTAGTCTTCCTGCATTTAAATTTGTGCTCAGCAAAAATTATTTCACAAAATTTCAAAGCGAATTACAAACCAAAAATGTGCAAATATTTTCTTTATACTAAAAAAAATGTAAAACCTCTGCATGTGATTACACAAATAGTTTGAGGCAGCTCATGACATTTTTTTAAAAAATTAATTTTCTACAAATGTGATAGCTTTTATTATATGTTCCAAAACAGTGAAATTGTTATTCTGATGTATGGTTATGCAATAACTTTGGAATCAAAGTATTTTTTATTTTCCAGAAATTGCATTGCATGAAGTATGTACATACATATAAGCTAAAAATAGTCAGGTATAAAAATATGAACATTTTTTACCAATCAAAATCTTTAGCAATGCAAGCAATGAAGATGCTGACTGAATAATACATGTACAAGGGACGTTCACAAAGTACGTAGCTCAGAAAAATTCAAATATGCAATAAAAAATACCTAATAAATTTTTTCATTCCTTAGGATTTCATCATTAGCAGACCATCTGAATTGACATGGCATTTGTGGTCCGTAACTTGTGCATACCTCACAGTGAATTTCCAACCCGGAAAGATTTTACACCACACCACAACTGATTTTTCACCAGCAGCTCCACGACAGTGGGAGAGTGACTGGCATGTGTCAGGTGGTCAGCCTTGAATTTCTGGCAGTGCTTCCACTACAACTGTAAAATAATTCCCTGCCAGTGGCCACTCTCCGACACTTAATGTAACATACCTAAACTTACTTTGTGATCATTCCTCGTACAAAGTGCATATTCAACGACTACAGCTGAAGATTTCACGTGTTTCTTAAAACAAATTCAAAGAGTGATTAAAATTTAAAAAAATTATTTTAAGGTAATTTACTTATACAATAGCAAACATAATATAACTATACTTACTTGACAACATACTGCTCATATCTTTGATTTTCTTGTAGTTCCTGATGTTTTTATAATGTTTGTCAGTTCCTCATAGCGCTTCTCTTTTGCAGATCGGACTACACGTTTCACGTCTTCTTCTTCATCGCTCAACTGTTAAAAGCAAACAGATGCATCAAACAAAATTAGCACACCTTGAACATATCTCTAGGACAGCAATAAATAAATCTAATGATTTCATCTTCCTCACACACAAATTGATATTTAAGCTAGTATTTCCATCATGATGCGTGATGACCAGACACTAATTATAAACCCTTATAGGTACTAATAGTTATTATATATAGCAATGTGCTCAACTTTAATGCAAAAGAGGTGCGTTAATAGTAGAAATAAGAGAAAAAAAAACTTGGGAAAAAACAAAAAAAAAAAAAAACAGTTTGTAATTGCCAAAAATTAATTAAATTTTACATCACAAACAATATATGTGTATAATATTCTAAAAATAAAAACAAAAATAAAGACATTTGAATGGTAATACTTTCTTAAATGGGAAGTTAACAGAAAGTTGAGATGCAACACCATTTGGAGCTCGTTTTTTAATGGGTGATGACAACGTATCTAAACCTATCTTCAACTAAAAGTCTGGGAAGTTACCAGGTAAAGGATATCCAGTAACATTAAATAACTCCCCAAAGTGTTAATGGAGCATCAGCTAACATTTGTGGACAAAATATACGGATACAGAGCAACAAGATTCTACCAGCCTTAGAAGTATTATTTTTCCATACCTTGTTGAATGGAACAAATTTATATTTATTAATGTTCTGTACAACAGATGGGAAACTTGTGAAGGACTATCCGGCACCTAATATTTTTTTCATTGTCATTCTGTAATTATGGAATAGCATAACGTGTATATATTTTTTAAATGATGAGATGCCACATTGCAATAAAACTTCCTTTGGCACAAAAATAAAACAAGGCAAGAAACGGCTACAACTATAAGGAAGAATGGGTCAAACAGGGCTGCTACAGAATATCAACATTTATTTTCCCTGACATTCTCAAGTTTTCGAGATGAAAATGGATAGATTAAATGTTTTAAGCATTCATTAAGAATATTTTTATTACACGTGCACTACTTTATAAAATGTGATTAAAATTAAACATGCAGAACTTAATGGTCCCGAAAATAGCCCAGAGCATGAGTAGTAAAATATTTACTTGCAATGTGATTCATCACAGCACAATTGTTTTCGGAGCTCAATAGTTATCAAATAAATTGTTAACCTTAAAGCAAATAGAAGAAGATTTAAATAGCCACTAGGATCAATAACAGGCTTCCCTGACATTGTTATGTTTCCTGTGATTTTTTCTGGTTTTTAAGATTTCCCAGACCTGAAGCAACCGTAAAAAGTATTGATTGAAATGATAAAGTAGCAGCATGACAGCCTTAGATACTCAAGCAAGCATATCAGTTTATGTAGCTGGAATGTATGTACAACTTGCATTTTGAAGGTCACAAATTTGTTTCTGACCAGCTGCACAAGATAGTAATGTTTACTACCATTCTAGGCAAACAGCACTGTTTCTCTTACATAGGTAAAATGCTGATCTACTCTGATCTAACTTCCATTGCCCATTGTGTATAAGAGAAAAATGAGCGACAATAACACAGACAAGAAATAATTAAATTATGAAAACCATTATTTACATATGGATATCATAAAAGAAATGTACTTAATTATACTTTACAAATAAAAAAAATACACAAGCTTGAAAGGGTCGTGATAGTGTAATGGTTAGACTATTTTCCTCCCACCGAGGCTGAACTGGGTTCAATTCCCAGCAGGGTCACTCCAGGATTTTCGCATGTGGGAATCATGCTGGACGATGCCGCTGGTCGGTGGGTTTTCTCAGGATCTCCCATTTTCCCAGATATTGCATTCTGGCACTGCTCCACGCTCACCTCGCTTCACACCATCTGCTCTCAAGACCTCAATTAGGAGCCGCCCAAATCTCTCTCAACTACAATAACTCAGCATAATAAATATACACATTTTCAAAAAAAAATTATCACCATGAACGAATCACACAAGAACAATGAAGGCTGCCACACAGTATTGTCACAGCCTGACATGAATCCCATTTTCATTTAATGTGGTTTGTTTGTGCAGATGTGACACTAGGGGGCATACATTTCTCTCCGTCATTCACAGCTGTGAGACACAGAATAAGGCCTTGGTAGCAGAGCGAGCTATGTGAGCCACAGAGCAATGCTCAGTGAACATGCAGCATGCCGCGACCGTGCTTTCGACAAGACTTTGCCCAGCTGGATGAGTATGATTAAGACTGCATTGTCAGCTCCGAGATCAGGTTGGACATTTCAGTGCACTGCTCAACACTTAAACTGTTCTGCCTACAATGTGTACTTTTTTTAAATTTTTTTTAATAATTTCCCCTATATTTCATTGTTAATCTTCAACAAATTCATTATATTCATTATATTTTAAATGGGGATATTATTTTATTTCAACTTGATTACATTGATATTAGGAGATAATTATCTTGGTGGATTTCATTAGTGATAATTTAATTTAGGGCATTCTTACATTCATATTTTCCAGGCCCCGTCTACCCATACAAGTTAACAGTTCACCCAAGTTGCTGTCGCCTTGCCGGGCAGTTTAAATGCAACGTAGCTTTCCTCACTGGACGTGTAACTAACATGCTGCATTTTTTTTCTTTACCATTGCATCCGGCAATGCCGTTTTTAAACCGTGCCTTTCAAATGCAGTAAATTTTTCTCCTAATGTAAACTTTTGTAGTGGTTGCTAGGCGGTGAACACCTCACAATCTGCCGTTTGTGTATGCCTGTGCCATCTAGCAGCAGGCTCCCGCCGAAGCTTAGGCGCCTGCTTCTCGGAGTGAGTGCAGAGTATCTTGAGACATTCATCTTCCTGCTTGCATAGAAACTACATGCTTCGCCATGTCAAGCTCAACTTCTGTGCTTCTTGTGATCAAGATGCAGTCATGACAAGCTACATTTAACGTGTTATGTAGTTTAGGTCTTTTGTCAATGTAGAATCTCATTTTTGTTTTTAATGTTACGTTAGTGTTTTCTTCATCAGCCTCCATCATGGGTAAGTGTCTACGCCTGTCATTTTCCCAACCCCGTTTAGTGTGAATAGTATATAAATTTTCGTTGGGACCTTTACAGAGGTTACAGATCATTGTTCCCTGGTCACAGATTGGAATTTTCCCGGTTCTTAGTTCCTAGTACTACTGTACCGAGGGACTGAACTTTATAGTTTAGGGGAGCAGCAGCCTCACAGCCTGTAAAGCTGTTTCCTGCTAGACATTTCGTGACTGACGACATCCCGCCTCCCAAGCAACGACTATAGTGGTTTTTTGGTTCCTGGTCTCCACCTGCCATTTCTTCTCGTCATAACTCAAAGTTGAGCTGCTCATATTTGTATTTTTATTCACTGCATATCTATTTTTCTTTTTTCAAATTATCTCAAACTAGTGAAAATTCGACATATGTCCTGGCATTTTATATAGTATTTGTATGCATGCATTAATAATTAATTGCCTGGCATTCAAAGGGTATTAAACTTGTAAATTTTAAGAAAATTTTGTAAGAAGGCCCCTATTTTGATATACGGGTGATTCTATGTTAAGAGGTCATTGGTTGTTGGGACATGTTTTCGCCGACCTTGCGGCGCTGTTGTTTGACCCCAAACTTGCTCCTCCTGCGCCTGATCCCCCAAGGGTATAGCAGGAGACACCATTCTGAGCGTATTTACTAGGGGAGTGCGATCAGGACTTTCCATTACTTCACATCGTCGTCTATTTGCCACTCCAGTCATCGCATATAAAGAAAATATGCGTTTAAGCACCAGGCTGTTCGGTGCGCACTCCCCTACAGTCTTGGACTATGTCCATAACCTTGGATTCATTTGAGCTTGGTCAGAGCTCTAATTGACAATAGTTGAATACTGCCCATAGAAAGAGTATCGCTCTTTCCAATCGCAGTGGGTGGATGTGCTCCACCCAAGGGTGGTTCCACCTCACCTGTCAACAGCAACGTACAGAGTTGAATCTGCACGCGCCACCTTGATGGGGCCGAGTGCTATCCTCACTCTACAAACCCGCTTTGTGAACGAGTCCTCTTACTAGGCGGACCAGACCGTCGGCCCTTCGTTAATGAGCACCAACCCTTCGAAACTTGACAACCTGCGTGAGTCAGCACGCTTACGTTCCACGGCAGCTGCTACTGACCCTTCCAGTGTCAGGAAGCCCGCCCTCCAGGCAAGTACCCACCTCCAGACCTCCTTCTAAGCAGAAGGTTCAACCACTACCACCCAGAGTCCGACCCACGATCAGCACGGCCGAAGCCGGGGCTTTGACAAAAATGTTTATAATTTAATCTTTTAATAAGTATTCTATATTCAAACATCTACTTTGTGTATATAAATAAGATGGCCAGTCAATTTATCAATTTTGTCTTGTTTTAGAAGAGACCAGGGGAGATACTTAATACAGGGGAGGGACAATATGAACAGGGGAGGGACTATAGTATTGGTTTATAAAAGAAACACATATATTTTTCAATAATCAACTTAAATTAGTTTTTTTATATACTATTAAATCAGACTTTTCTTTTACAAACAGCCTTTCTTCATAAAATACTATAATATTTACAATAGTTTCAAACTTAAGTATTTAGTTAAATGAAAATTGCAACATTCATTTGCAGCATGGCTTAAACATAACACAAATAATCTCTTCCCAAGACATTTTTTTAAAGTGGTAGTAATCTCTTTTGCCATTACAAATGAAAATCAACAGAAAAAATAAATAAAATAGAAGAATAACAACAATGAAATTAAAATGAGGTAATTTTGACACCAAATTCGGTGAATTTCATAGTACAAAGTGGTTTTTGGATGTTGGAAATTATAGGAGACTCAAAACTTTTCACACAAGGTATACATGCTTTTTTTTTTGTGTATTGCAACTAGCACCGTCATGCTACTGCGCAGTTGTTTTTACGCCTGGGGAAGAGTCGTTCCAGAGAGGGGCAGAGGCAGACAGGAAAGCAACGAGTGAGGTTCAGCACAGCTAGCACAAGCGAGTTACCATTGGAACAGTTCTTCAACACTTATTGCTGACTGTTATAAGGGTGTGGAAGATCATCAGCAATATTACTATTTCCACCGCAGTTTATCCGCGCTAAAACCTGCTTACAAATTGTTGGGATACGCTGAATTGCTACTGCTAAGGACAGTAGATAGAGAATTAATCTTTTGCTACTAACAGCAGGGATTGAACTTAGTAACGAGTGCCAGATTAGCAAAATGTTGCTTGAGAGGGGTGCTTAAAGTTACGAAGTAAGTAATTTTGTTATTAAAATTTATTCAGTAAAAGCATGAGAGACTCCTCAAGTAAACTTTTTGTGATGTTCATTAAATCAATTAAATGGAAGAAAACCTTAAAACCCTGAAGGGATCGCAAAAGATAAGAGAACATTTGAATGTGGTTGGCTGGGAATTTTATAGGTATGAGGTTGGCCGCAGGTGCAGTGCGCTCAACAACCATCTGCAACTGGCAACAAGGATCATGACCCCAGATCCGGATCAATGGCTACAAGAGACCTTTGGTGTATTAGGGCATGGTACAAATCAACAAAGCAAAAAGGAGTTTTGTTGACCAAACTGGGGGATAGGAAGCACCGATATAATAAGGTTGGATCAGACAGAGTAAAGAACTATAGTAAGCATACCTAGAATGCTGGTGCTCATCATATAAGTAATATGATAATGTGGAAAATAGTAAATATTGTCCGAATATAATTGTAATAAAATATAAGCATACCAAAGTGATTAGTTCTCATGCTAAACACATTTTACATTATTCCACTACGCCTAACTTATGTTAAGTATTCTTAGTGATATTAGAGGGCATAGGACGAACTGATCGGTAAACCTGGAAACCAATTCTAGGATTGGTGAATGGGGGGCAACCGAAGGGGTGGTTCACGACCATAAGGCCCATGTTAATTCTACTTAGGGAGTAACATTTAATTTTTAATTGTATAAATGTTTGGTTTTTATATGATCAGTCTTTGGGAGATGGTTTAAGGTTATTAGCCCGACGCGTGACGGGTACATGGGATAGGCATTGCGCTGTATTCACACACTGGGAGGAATACCCTCGGGGCTGTACCGACGTATAGGCACACAGGGAAGAACCAAAGTCGAGAGAAACAGGGAAAGTCCCGAGAAATAGCTGATATAAGCGCTCGACGAAGGATCAGGGGGTGCCCCTATGAGAATTAATGCAGACACAGCTCACAGGAATCCCCGAGACATCCGGTCGCACCCTCCCGCCGATCTAGTTGGAGCACCAAGCAGCTGACGAGACACCAAATCCTTCACAAAAAACTTGCGAGGTACACAGGCGATTTCCCGATTTATCTCTCGAGAAACTGCTGACAGCTAACTTGAATATTGCAGGAGACGGGTTAAATTCACGAGGCAGTCAAGGCAGAGGATCAGTGGTTCGGGAACAGTTGTTCAGAGTCAGTTGTTCGCGCCGTCGGGAGAATCGTCAGTCAAGCAGACATATCGCACGCAGAGAGTCGGTGGTCGGGTGAGGCAGTCGAGGCCGGGTTCGGATCCCAAATGAGTCAATTATCGCCAGCCGAGACGGGAGTTGTTCCATGGTACAGCCGTGAGACGAGATAGGTGCAGCCGAGACAGGAGGCGAAGCAGACATGGGAGTAAGCAGTCGTGTAACGGAACAGCACCGAGAAATTTGGTAAATTCCTGGAAACGAGTGGCAGCCCTATACTGAGAGGCGCCATTCCCTGAGATTATGTAGTCGTCTGCCGGATGGCGACTAGGCAAGAAGTCAGTCAGTCGGTAAGTCAATAGTGAAATCACTGAGGAGAGAACCCAGACACAGCCGAAACTTAATGTGCAGATTTCCCAGACAAACCAAGTAGAAGTGCCGAGAACTTATGAGTTCATTTCCGAAAACGTAGTGGCAGTTTCCGAGGTGGGGAAGTCAGAAACGCGAGCCTGATCGTTGCGGACGTCTACGATGACGAGGAGACGCCTTCTCCTATGAGTAATGCCAGCCGAGGTCGCAGACAAAGTACAAGTCCTGGGAAACCAATCCCTTACTTCCGAGAGAGTCAGTCAAAGCCGCAGGAAGAAGCCAGCTGAGTACAGCACACCAACGAGAGCCAGTCCGAGGGCCTAACTATGGGCCACCAAACTCACCATGCCTCAGCTACCAACAAAGACAACTCACCAAAAGCCGCCGTCACAGATAAGAAGAGAAACATCTCCCTTCAACAACCTTACCCGACACATAGTATTCAGCCCACCAGCCCTTCAGGCCTAAAANACTATGGGCCACCAAACTCACCATGCCTCAGCTACCAACAAAGACAACTCACCAAAAGCCGCCGTCACAGTTAAGAAGAGAAACATCTCCCTTCAACAACCTTACCCGACACATAGTATTCAGCCCACCAGCCCTTCAGGCCTAAANATAAGAAGAGAAACATCTCCCTTCAACAACCTTACCCGACACATAGTATTCAGCCCACCAGCCCTTCAGGCCTAAAACTTGTAGGGGGGCTCAGTCTCGCCAGTGTGTGTAAAGTTCGAAAGCGTAAGGTGGGAGGGCAAAGGGAGATTAGCGGAACCATATGCCACAGCCCACTGGATGGTGGGCAATAAAACAGAATGCATGGCGAGAGCCGACGAGAGAGCAGGCGCGGGCGAGATTAGCATGGAGACAGAAGGGAGAACACGAGAGCGAGAGAGCAGAAGAGGAGCGGACGAAAGACGTAGCAGCGAAGGGAATCCAGCTAAGAAAGGAGGTCACTTGCACTGGATGTTGGAAATTACCTGTGGTCAGGCGGCCAGGTAAATAAACTGTGCCGGCCAATTACAGTAACCGGCGCGCTGGTGAAAGAAGAAAAGTAGGAAAAAGTAAGTTACTAATTCCCTGAATGGTGAATAGTAACACTTTCCGAAAAAATAAGTGAGTATTTCCGCCTGCCTTAAGACCACTCGGAGGAGCGGCATAGAAACCGCAGGAAATGAGTTTCACTGATAGTACAGTGACTGCAAGATAGGGGCAAAGCAGGATGCAACACAACCACATCACTATTGCAGGCGGTGCCAAAAAGGTAACACACACAAGTAAGCGCGCCGGGAGTTAAAGGTGGCCGGGACGTCGGCCGAAACTTAATGTGCGCAGGGATAAATGTGTGAAGAAAATGAGCGAAAAAGCGAGAGCGAAGACGGGCGAGTGAAGAAGAGAGTACGAGCCAACAAAGGAGCCAGGCAAAGGAAAGCGGGAAGTGGACGCGGAAAAAGAGGAGAATGAAGAGAAGCAGGACCGACATCAAGAAAAATAAATCAACAGAGAGTCATACACAGCAAACATCAGAGAGGCGAGGCAGTACCAGGAAAACCACAGCCGACCTGGAAACGAGGCTGCGGCAGGCCAGCAGCCCGAAGGTGTCAACTGAATGAGAGGATGACGAGGGACCACCCTCCCCCCTGCAAGCTGGCCAGATCCATAGTGCGAGGGGAGGTGAGGCGTCCCTCTTTAAGCCGGAAGAGACTCAACTTCTGCAGGCCCTGCCTAGTCCAGGGGCCAAGAAGACATTCAACCCAAGGTAAAGTGTTTACCACACAACCCCTCCCCCCCATCCGGCAACAAGGGCAAGAAAGTGCAGCAAATACATATTTTTTTGTCTACCCAGTGCACAGTGAACGATTATTTTCAGTAATTTCAGTACAGTGAGTGCTAAGTGTCGAGAGGCCTTCAGCTCAATTATCGACGTCATTTCCCACAGTAAGACCGCCCGGAGTAGCGGGAAAAAAGGCCGGAAAAGATGAGAGTTATTGTTCTTTTTGAGAGGCCTACCAGCCCTCATAAATAAAGTGTGTTTACTTCTCGTCCAGGGTCAGTGTTGTATGTTTATCTTTGCCCCGTCAGACCGCTTGTTAAGCGGTAGGGAGTGTGCTAAAAGATAACCAAAGAAATACCAGTAAAAAAAAACCAGTTAAATAACACCCTGTCACTACACAGGGAACGGCAGAGAGATGAGCATGGCAGAACAGAGGAGATTGTGTAATCAACCAATGTAAATGTGTAGTAGTAATGTAAGAGAAGTGTGAAATGTAACCAGAGTTTACTGTGTTAGTACCTAATGTCAATAGGCGAGATTCTGAGACCACCCCCTCCCTTAAAGTCGTTGAAGAAAGAAGCAGTGAGACAAACATGGGACGGAGAACCAAAGAAAACGACCTCTCAGCTGATAACATGCCTCACCCACCAGGTCAGAGCTGGAAGAGGGGAAAGAGGGGGTCTACAGCTAGATGAGCTCCCACAAGAGGGGAAAGTAGGGGAAAAGATAGCTACCAAGCTGTCACACAAAACACCTGCGCTTAGGCAACAGAAAGTTGGCGGTGGGCGAGCGAGCAGGCATAGAGCAGTGAGCCAGGCAGATTCAAAACCCATAACCAATGTTGTTCAGAGGGTGTTCAACAACGAAGTTAGCCAGTGGGGATTGACGCATGACAGGTACATGGGATAGGCATTGCACTGTATTCACACCCTGGGAGGAATACCCTCGGGGCTGTCCCGATGTATAAGGGCACACAGGGAAGAACCAAAGTCGAGAGAAACAGGGAAAGTCTCAAGAAATAGCTGATATAAGTCCTCGACGAAGGATCAGGGGGTGCCCCTATGAGAATTAATGCAGACACAGCTCACAGGAATCCCCGAGATATCCTGCCGCACCCTCCCCCCGACCTAGTTGGAGCACCAAGCAGCTGACGAGACACGAAATCCTACACAAAAAACGCGCAAGGTACACAGGGGATTTCCCGAGTTCTCTCCAGAAACTGCTGACTGCTAACTTGAATATAGCGGGAGACGGGTTAAATTCACGAGGCAGCCAAGGCATAGGATGAGTTGTTCAGGATCAGTTGTTCGAAGTCAGTTGTTCGCGCCGTCGGGTGAATGATCAGTCAGGCAGACAAATAGCATGCAGAGATTCGGCAGTCGGGTGAGGCAGTCGAGGCCGGGTTCGGATCCTAGCCGAGTCAATTATCGCCAGCCGAGACGGGAGTTGTACCGTGGTACAGCCGCGAGACGAGATAGGTCCAGCCAAGACACAATATATATATATATATATATATATATATATATATAACACATCCGAAGCCATGCTTTTATTTGTTAACGGGGCACTCTTAGCTATTATGGCCATTCCGCACCCTGGCCTCCCAGTAGGCGGGGAAGAGGGATCACGCCCTATCAATGCAGACATGACCAGCGCTTACCGAAATTGACCAAATCTGTAGCTCCGACCTGTTCATCAGGCCGCACCGAGCGTAGCCCGATCTGATTTACCAGATCGCACCGAGCATGTCCTACCACAAGGCCTGAGATCCTAGCACTCAGTTTACCAAGCATGTGGTCTGGCCGGAGCACTACCCACACCACTGACGTCATCTCGGGAACGCCCCCGGAGCAGTGCCCTGCTCGCCGCCCGGCTCCTCAATAAGAGGGGGAATCTCTCCGAGCCTCCTCCAGCATACGGAGTCAACCACTGCCAACACGAGTCCAACCTCACCTGATCCGTACACCAGATAAAACCTCCGGATGGGCCAAACAGATCATCCCGTGCTACCTCTTATTTTCCATGGCACTAATGGGTTTTCCAATGCCACCGCCAGGGCCCCACCCATGGGCACGAAGACGCGGAGAATCTCTGAAAATGGTGGGTTCCATCATCATAGTCCGGTTTTATAGACTGGTTTTTCATCACTGAAAGCCGAACTCACCATGCCGCCTATAAAGCTGGGCCCCGCTGACGTCAGACATGCGTCCTTTGCCTTACATAGAATGTCTTCACAAGGAAATTTCTGTTTTGTGCCCCAAAGGCCTGAATGCCAAGAGGTCCAACACCCCGCCAAGTGGTCGGGCCTTGGTACTACCGGCCCAAGCCATCACGGCAGATACCCCTATCCAGCCACGAGGAAGCTGGTATCCCATAGGGAACGGC
>NQII01008028.1:4671-54095 GCA_002778355.1 Clitarchus hookeri | reverse complement strand
CCACAACCTCGGCAACGTGTGTATGACGGAGTGTTTACCAGAGTCCCTAGGCTGTCGGCCGAACGACCCTACATCTCATCAGCTCACCGCAGAGCTGTGGCGCCGGGCACACACATATTACTTCACAACTCTGGAAACACCGCAGATCAAGTTGGCTTTATCGTCGTAGCCAAGCTTGGTCACGTCAACTGGACTCGGTTACTATTGCATAGTACTGCCACACCGCCTCAAGTGTCTAGCCTTCTTCCTCCCACAGGAGTGACCATATGATCGTCCCCCCTGCAGCCGAGCCAGGAGGCGAAGGAGACATGGGAGTAAGCAGTCGTGTGACGGGAACAGTGCCAAGAACTTGAGTAAATTCCCGGAAACGAGTGGCAGCCCCATACCAAGAGGCGCCATTCCCCGAGAAGACGTAGTCGTCCGCCGGATGGCGACTAGGCAAGAAGTCAGTCAGTCAGTAAGTCAATAGTTACATCACTGAGGAGAGAACCCAGGCACAGCCGAAACTTCATATGCAGATTTCCGAGACAAACCAAGCNCCCCGAGAAGACGTAGTCGTCCGCCGGATGGCGACTAGGCAAGAAGTCAGTCAGTCAGTAAGTCAATAGTTACATCACTGAGGAGAGAACCCAGGCACAGCCGAAACTTCATATGCAGATTTCCGAGACAAACCAAGTAGAAGTGCCGAGAACTTATGAGTTCATTTCCGAAAACGTAGTGGCAGTTTCCGAGGTGGGGAAGTCAGAAACGCGAGCCTGATCGTTGCGGACGTCTACGATGACGAGGAGACGCCTTCTCCTATGAGTAATGCCAGCCGAGGTCGCAGAGAAAGCACAAGTCCCGGGAAACCAATCCCACACCTTCGAGAGAGTCAGTCAAAGCCGCAGGAAGAAGCCAACTGAGTACAGCACACCAACGAGAGCCAGTCCGAGGGCCTGACAATGGGCCACCAAACTCACCATGCCTCAGCTACCAACAAAGACAACTCACCAAAAGCTGCAGTCACAGATAAGAAGAGAAACGTCTCCCTTCAACAACCTTACCCGACACATAGTATTCAGCCCACCAGCCCTAAAACTTGTAGGAGGGCTCAGTCTCGCCAGTGTGTGTAAATACCTGTGTTACCTTCAGGCAAATAAAATACTGGTGTGTTAAATAACGGAGAATACGAGTATTTGTTTACATCTGACGCAATAACCACAGGTGCCCTTAGTCTGCACCAAAGTAATTTAACTAAATAACCTACTAGCCACAATCCTGTATAACTCAGGTGGCCTAGTAGCGTCAAGCCTCACTAGCAGAAACTAATGAAATGCATGTTTGTAAAGCTGCCTGTAGGGCTTTATTAGATTGAAACATTTTTTCTTAACTACCAGTTGGCTAAAGCTCTTAATAATATTATCTTAATATTAAGGTGGGTGTCACTTTAATGGTTCATAAAATATTGTTTTTGTGGTGACCTGAGTGAACATAATCTTCAGAATTGTTTAAATATTTGTTGGCAAACCCACAAGCAATGGTGTTTTTGCTAAGAATGTCATCGTAGCATATTATAAATGTTGGTGTCACTGTAATTATTCATAATAATTTTAATGGTGAACTGACAAAACCGAGTGTTCTAAATGTTTAAATATTGGTTTGCATACTCCATGCAATTACATTTCAGCAATGCTGTCTGGTTTAACTGTAGATTGAAAGAGATTACTACTTAGGATAAAATACCCAAGCAGCTGGCCTGTATTTTATGTAAGAATGTTTATGGAGTGTATTATATGTGAATTATGGTGACCTATGCGCAGAGCTGAAACTCCTTTTGTTCAGTGACTGGAAGATAATATAATAATTATATTCAGTGTACTTTCATTTAATCAAATAGATTTGATGACTCAATTTTGGAGTTTGTTTTTGCTTTATGTGCAACCTTTTACACTAATAGTTTTTCATGGCACAGAATGAGAACAAAACTTTGTATTAGCAAATTGGGCAAATTAACACCACATGCCACTAGGAAAGGGTGTTACAAAACTACATATGTGTTGTTATAATAAACAGATAACATTTATTTTTGTCTAGTAGCAGCTGAAAAGGGAGGGGAGAGAAAGTGATGAATGAAACACAAAATGGTGAGCCCTGACAAAGGCTCAATGACCACAGGCAGAGTAGAAGTTATTAGGAAGCAGAATCGCTGTAAACAGAAACATGCTGCTAGTCTACTTAAAAAAAATACAGGACTCACGGAAAATGTAAAATTCTGGGTATTAGTGTGTATATATGTATTTTAAACATGTTGAGCCCTTTTACGGGAGGGTGGTGTGGTTTAGGGATATTGCTGGCACTGATTGCAGCATAGTCTGCTGCTCTATTCCAAAATTATTATCATTTATAACATCTCTTTTAAGTAAATTTCCCCCCTCATACTGGCTCAAAATGATTTGGGTTTGAAATACATTGTGCCCAATTAATGTAGAAATATTTTAAAAATACATTGTGACAAATCTGCGCCCTCATCAAATTAATATACAGCATTCATGAGGGAAAAAACTGAATTTGTGTCGCCCTCTCTTTAAAAAACATAAATGTCACTTTTCCTTCTCAATTATTAAATTTGTTATAAAAAACTGGATTATTTTGATAAAACTCAGATGTGCACACATACAACACAAGAAAAAGAAATTACATGCATTTGCCACTCAACAGGCTAAACCTGGGTCAGAAGGGTGCATATTTCTCAGGCATAAAGATGTTCAATAAATTACCTAAAGGTTTGAGCCAAAAAAATTAAAGGTAAACTAAAAACTTTACTCTTAACACACACCTTTTATTCAGTGGAAGAATTCCTTGCTATGTGATCTCTTTGCGTATGTGTGTTAACCATTTTTATGTATACATATATAACGAAACAATGTGACCACATACAGAAAATCACAATCTAAATTACCAGCTTTTCTTATCATTTCATAGCTGCCAAGCCTCCCGCTTTAGGTGGTAGACCCCTAATTTTTTGTTTATTCTCCTGCCCTCCCGCATAATAACCTTTTCTCCCACTTTTTCTGATACCCATTTTCTGTTAGTAGGAAACAAAAGACAACATCCTGTTAACAAAATTTGTAGCTGTGTTTTTGACATAGGTACAATAGCTAAAATTCTAAACATCTGCAAATTACTTCCATTGCATTATTAAATAGTACTGCAACCACAACCACCTAACAATAAAGTGTAAACAACCAATGTTGTGGTTGCCAAATGTACGGGAATTCTAGTATACGTACAAGTATTTAAGGTCTGCGTACGATGTACGATGGAACACTGCATCTCGTGCGCTAATGTACAAGATGTTTTGGAACCGGTAATAAGGCACGACTAAAAGCAGAAAATATGTCTGTAAGTAAAGCTTCTTACTTGACTGGAAAAGTCATTTCACCCCTCCCCCACAACACAAAATTATTATAGAAACCACAAATAGAATTAAAGGATATTTCAAAATTTGTATTTAAAAATACATTAGCGTACGAGAATTTTTTTGTCTTGTTTCAAGAATTGACATGAAATATATATGCTCACTGTTGGCAACACTGCATCCTGCTCCTGCAATGTGCTTTATTAACTCTATGGTGCACAGTATGGTGGCGGTTTTCTGTGCGATTTGTTTCATTGGTGCTGAAATAGTGCGTGTTTTCTGATAGTCCAAAAGTGGACGTAAACAGTTTGAGGTATTTTGTAGAAACTAAATAAGTTTCTATGTGCAAGTTTTCAATATTTTTATTTGCATGATAGGTTAGGATGTCGGATTCTAAAGCAAAAAAATATGTATGTGTGTTCAAGAAAACATTTAGTGATGCATTCTAATGTGTTCTCTCTTCAAGGAAATGCAAACATTTCACATTTTGTTCACTTTGTCGCTGCAACTTTAGCATTTCACATGCAGGAAGGGAGGGTGTAGTAAAGCATATTCAAACAAAAAAACTCGAGGACAGTGCCAATTGCATTAAAAAAAACTGAACTTTTTTGCTGGTAAATTGTTACAAATGGATTAACAAATTATAAATGCTGACTGTTTGTTCAGCATTTATTTTAGAGCCCAATTTGCCATTCCGTTGCGCCGACCATGTTGGGTTACTCTTCATAACATTTTTCCAGACATTGAAATAGCCCAAAAATAGGGATGTGCTCGTACAAAGATGTCGGCAACAGTGAGTGGAATAGCAAAAAGCGAAGAAGAGCAGCTGGTGAACACTCTTCAAAAGAGTCCTACAGATGGTTTACAATTCACCATTTTTGGAAAAAGCAAAATCTGCTGCTACTGTAAGCCAAAAGAAAAGTTAATAACCACGAGTATAATGTATTCACTGTAACTTCAAGATTTTCTGAAGCCCTGCTAAAGATCTACTTTCAGGGACCCGATTATGTATCCTTCCGCAGTATGTATACAAAACATTGCCATGTGACACCTGTCAAACGTTTTGCAAACAAAAACAGTGCCATGTGGGAACTGTCAAATATTTTATTAACAGTGTCCATGTGGGAACTACCAACATTTATTTTTGAAGAGAAACAATGCCATGTAATCTTAACTGTCATATACTTTAATAAAATTCTCCAAATGTCTAAAAAAAAATGCTAATCAATTTAGCAAAATATTGTAATACATACAAAAAGGTAGATTGAAGTATATATCGGAACTGTTAATTATATAATTTAATTAAAGTTTACTTATTGTATAAGATTTATTTACATCTTTGGTGTAAGGAAAAAGTTAAATTTTATATAATAAACTTTTGGAAGTAGCACTCAAGTTAAAGATTTCACTGTGATAAATGGTACCGTATTTTATCACATATAAGTCGCACATTTTATTTTAAAAATTTTATTGAAAACTTGGGGTGCGACTTATAAGTGAGAAAATTCCTCCAGCCCCGCACTAACGTTTCATTTACTACGAATTCACGGCCCGCGGCTCGATTTCCAAACTCTTCAGCGAACAAAATCACTTTCATTTTGAAACCTGCGGTGTAGGTACATCTCTGTTCCATCAAGAACTGTCGCGCTTCTTCACTGCAACATAAAAACAACACTATGCGGCGGAAAGACGAGTCACGGCTAACATTTGGCACTGAAGAACCAACGCTAATGTGCTGCCATCTCTTGGTCTCCACAAAAAGCTTTCGAAAATAATCGATTATCAGTTGGCGGCGACCAAAATTCGATTCCTTTGCATTCTTTGCGAAGGGAATAACGTAACGGAAATATTCAAATGCCTTTCTATATTTTGCACGTTTATTTGATAAACTGCAGAAATAACAACGCTAATACTAAAATTACATCTTAACCTAGAATTATCTTATAAGTAGAAAGAATGTGTTACGTTAGTTTTATAACCACAATTCAGCGTCTCCAATATCCAATATGGCGTGGTTATACTTCTGAAAAAAACGTGCCCAAAGGGACAAGATGGAGTGTACGAGTCCGCTGGACAGACACTAAAAATTTATTTAATTTCAATTAATAACAGTGAAATCTTTACCCATGAGTGCTACGTGAAAATGTAAATATATAGTTTAGCAATATTAACTTTACAATTACGGCATTAAATTTATACATATTAATATTTAACCTACGAACTATTTCTTTTCAGCTATAACCAACATGTCCCTTCAAAATCCGTTGTTAATTCGTACGGACTTTTAACAAATTATTATAATTTATTGAAAAAATATACTTAAAACTTAAAACAACCAATTTATATAGTGCTTCAGTGCTAAAAGCAAGACAAAACCTTTTTCCATATATATTTTTTTATAACCAATTGAACATGTAACTCCTAGGGTGATTTTTCAAAGGTTCTTTTCAAAAGTATCGAAGATACCGTGAATGGATTATACCATGTGCTGCTTAGTGAAGAATTAATGTACATTTGGTTAGCAAATTATGTTTAGTCAAATTTCAAGACACGTCCCTCTTTTTGATATTTCAAAGTTGGCAGGTATGTCATTGATTGTATTCTGGATTTGTATATGGGCCTTACTCTACTAGCGTATTAGGTTCCTGTCATATTATGTAAAACTGTATTTCATGCACTTTGATGGTAATAATTTCCCCTAAACTGAATTTTGTTGTATTCAGTTTGTTATCTTTCTAAATTTAGGTCCATCTTATGTTTGTTCTGTCCTCTGCATTGTATGTGTGTTGTCTGTAATTTGTACCATTTTGACTTTCAATTTCTTTATCTGAGGTTTTGTTCTGTCCATTCTTTTGTATACATTTGTTGTGTCTGTAAAATGTACCATTTGACTTGCTCCATATCCTTGAGCTTCACTAGCTCACGTGGGATCTACAGAACGCAAAATATAAATAAATAAATTACTGACTTTACGCTAGTTAAAAAGGAGAACACAAAGTTTGCTTTAAGAGGTTGCTGTTCTTAGAAATGATACAACACATGTATTGTTAAAAGTCAAAACCATATTTACAGCACCATCAACTAATGCACATCTTCATATGAAAGCCCAAAATTAAATGCATTCTGGAGGCTTGCCTTCTCTGCTGCTGGTCATGATTTTAGCCATCTCCAGGATCACAACCAATCAAATCATTACACACAAATGATATTCCAAATAGAAACAAATGTTTTCTGTACCTGTTTGTTAACTACTGCTATGTTGTTACATCTGAAATTTTAGTTAAGAGAAAAATTGCAACAGAGTTGCGGCTACGAACTGAACAAATACTGATGTTAAATGCAGAAAATAAAAAATATTAACATTGTTATAAGCAGGAAATGAAATATCATGCCTTATGGGAAAATGAGAGTCTCTGAAATAAAAGTGTTATATGCAGGAAATTTATAGAAGGATTATAAATTTCTAATGGTCAGTCATGCAAGGCATCTTTCTGGACAGAGCATCGCTATCTATATGTAAAGAGTAAACAGGTAGGGCCTAAAAATTTCCAACAAGCCATAAACCTGTTCTTTTTTTTAAAGCTATCCTATTAGTTGCCGACACTCTGTCTGTTGGCAACAAACAGGACAGATAAAAATAGCACTTACCAGAAATTCTTGAATATTTTATACACAAATATCTACTGCAGTACCGGAAATACAGCTTAGTACATTTCTTTTCTTAAGACTACATAAGAAACAAAAATTAAACACAAACAATTGCCTTTTCTAGAAAAGCTTACTTAACAACACCTACAAACAAAATGAACAAATACAAAAATACAGCTGTGTAAAAAGCTTTAGAACAATATCCTATTCTGAAGCTGCTATTCCACTATCATGTCAATTTAACTATTGAAACTTTTTGTTTCAATAAATTTATTTTCTCTACTTACAAATTTATCTGTATCTCAATATGCTTGAAACCTGAGAACTGTATCACCATTTGGCAAAATCTACAAATACGCATCAATTTAAAAACAAAAACATTAATATTATAAAATTTTTGGTAAAAAATAATTTTAAAAATTATATTCTATAAGAGTATTATACAATTATTATATTATCATCAGCATTAGAAAATGCACTATTTATCCACAAGAACTAAACTGAAAGCTTGCAGTGCCTGGCAGCAACTTCCTTGGGCAAAATTGTTGAAGCATCACCAGCCTTGAGGTTCTGGGTACACAGCTCAGGTCAGCAATTAATGTGTGTTGTATGATGCGTGTACAGAATGTAAGCAATCCTTTTAGCATCCAGAGTGAAGCTGAAAAATTAAAAATCAATAATAAAAAAATTGTAGTCAGTGCTTTGAGTCACGAGACAGACCTCTGACTGCCTCTTTGTGGGACAGGGCCACAAAACCTTTGGCAAAAATTTATGATGAAAATTATATGATTTACTAATGTGTCGGCAACTAAAATTTTTTAATTTTAATTACTTAAAATTTTTTACACCCTCCAGGCATCCAAAATTAATAAAACTAGGCACAGGCAATGGGAACAATACAAGTTACTAATTATAACATTGAGACAAATAGGTCTTTAATCAGGCAAAATAGTAAATTTTAAAGGTGCCCCTGGTATATTGTTACACCACCACTAGCATGGAAAAATGTGGTGACAATCTAGCATGGACTCATAGACACATTGAAAGCTATCTTCTATAGTTAGAGCTACCACTGCTCCACATAATACAAACCCATTGATAGCTGAAGCTACCATCCCAGCTGGTTCTATATCAATTCTATAGGTGACAAGTCAGACTGGGCTTGCCAGTGGCACAGCACAATATTTTGTCTAGGAAACACCCAGTGGCACAGGTCCTTGTCAAATATAGAAAAATGAGGGTTGAAATTCCCCTTCTCCCCAAACAAATGTAATAGTAAAAAGATTTTTGGTATTTTTAAATATGTATGTATTCATGTGTGTAGAGGCAGGAAGTTTTTGGTACACAATACACAAGGACTTTTTCTGACATTACATTAGCATGAAGAAATATAAATCACCAGAGACAGCAGATAGCGACAAATGTGCCACCACACGTCTTTTGTTCTCCGAGACACAACTATAGGCAACAGGTTAGTAGTTTCCGTGTACACTGCTGTTCTGCACATCTGAACNGTACACAATACACAAGGACTTTTTCTGACATTACATTAGCATGAAGAAATATAAATCACCAGAGACAGCAGATAGCGACAAATGTGCCACCACACGTCTTTTGTTCTCCGAGACACAACTATAGGCAACAGGTTAGTAGTTTCCGTGTACACTGCTGTTCTGCACATCTGAACAGCATTAAGAAAAGTTGGTCTGCACAAACTGTCCCTTACCTCGCAACACACTGTGGACCAAACCCCCGCATGAGTAGGCATCTGGGACTGGGAGAAGCACAAAGAAAAACCGAGTGGAAATATCTGTTGCTGGCATTATGCACTCCACATAGCCTATACATCGCTTGCACCTTAAAAATGTGTAAGTTTATAAATATACATATATATAAATATATATATATGCTCTTATGTAGATTTTTTTAGGGAATGCCAGGCATCTAGACATTTCATAATACTACACCACTGTTGACAGCACAATCAGCAGTTGTGGGAAACCCATTCTGTTCATGGGCAGGCATTATCCTGTCGGAAAACTGCCCACTAGATCCACACCATGAAGAGAAGTATGTACTACTACTGTGTCATCAGTGTTTCCCTAACAACTACTCGGGAAGACCATGAATTATAGCCCATTCTTGCCCACACTATGATGTTACCAATTCCAATGGTGTGTTGATTAAAACTAATCAGAATTTGTGCACTGTCCAGTGCCCCCTTCAAACTTTGAGTACGAACATCATTCATGGCCAAACAAAACCTGAATTTGTCACTGAAGGCAATGCATCACCATTCCTCAGTCATCCATACCATCTGACTATTACAAGTCCAAACGAAACCGCTGCAGTTTGGACATCACGGGAAGATGATGCAAGACATCAAGAATGCAAATCTTCTTTTGAAAATTGCCATGCAATAATGTGGTTGGAAACAAGAGTCACTAATGATGCTACTGAATGCTTCTGGATGGTGGGAAGAGCTGTTGTTAGTTGAGTTAGCATCTGTCAGACACTGAAACATTGCTCTTTTCTGGTGGTCATTCTGGGTCACCCAGAACCTTCCTAGCACGTACGTGTTCTCACTGCTCCCGACTCCATCTCACAGTTTGGTCACAATGGGCCAGGTAGCAGGCAATTAGACAGAATTACCACCAAGGCATGCTAGTTACTCACTGACGATCACACGCACATTGATTATAGACCTACTGCACATTGCTTTTCCCTACACCTGTTCACATTACTAGGGCTGTGTTGAAGTTAGCACTCCCAGGCTGCAGTCTTACATGGCCAAATGCTGCCCACTTAAGTACGTTGCAACATTCCTGTGATTGTGCTTTATACCAACTTTCGCTCCTTGTGGACGATTCTTTCTGGGTTTAGCTATTTTTAAGGAAATTAGTGAAACACCAGTATTTTAATTTTACATAGTGCTTCTACATAGCATGTATGGTCGTACTGTAGAGTACTTGATACATTTGACAGGTTGTGGGTTCTGTCCTAGATGACAGCTACAGGGTTAGTTTCATTAGTGGTTTCTTCTTCTCATTACAGGAAAATGCCAACATTCCCCATTCCTTACTATACTAGACCAGAAGGGTAAAGTTCTTATGGGGCAGATAAAACAAAGCGTGTAGTAAGGGGCCCTTCCGCTTGGTGCAGCACAATTGTTTTTTTTTTCAGCCAAACAGATTGTATTGATCTGGTGTCTGTGCCGTGTTATTTGCAAACCTCTGAACCATTATTGTGCTAATTTTCTCTTATGAAATTAGTGTACTCTTTACAAATAAATTTCATTGTGTGCATATAATCCGAAAGTGGTGATGTATTTCCAGATTGTGTATTCCTATCTACTGTCCCATTGTTTGTTAAACTGTTTGTGTGTTATCAGTTTGTTTTGCAATTTAAAGCAGTGGCGTGGTCAGAAACACTGCATCATGTTTCAGTATTTATAATTTTGTGTGTACGATTTGTGAGCGACATAATTTATTTATTCATAATTATATTCACTAGAATCTGCTATTCAGTATCAAATTTACCAGGATGTGGTCAACAACATTATCATGTTTTGGTTATAACTTTGTGTTCTAAATTTGTGATAGTTTTCTGTAGTAATCGTAAAAATGACAGTTTCATGGAGAGTGCCAAAGCCACCACTCATTATAAAAATAGCCAGTTTTGGAGATGTTTCTTAAAATTCCATATTTTTAAATCCAAATTCTGTCACTAAAATGAAAAATATATTAAGTACTTCAGTTACAGTTTATTAGATCGTACTTCCTTTCCACACAAATAGATTATTTTTGATGCCAGGAAATGGCAATTTGCTTGAAATAGTTCAGGACCCATCAACTAGATGTCATTATGTTCCATGCTTTGTTTCAATCATCATTATGAAAGAGAGCTGTTTATAAACCTCCCTACTCTGTGCACTAGACTAAGATCATGGCTGGTAGGTATACATGCCAAAATAACTTGACTAGGCAAAGCTTCCAACTTGCAAGCAGTAGTGAAGGTTCCCGAGCATTAGAAGGCCAGAAGTTCATCCACAACATACTGCATACCCCTCTTGCTGCTTCAGTAGAGATTGTCGAACACGCCGCCCACTAAAGGAGTGGTCTGTACAGTAATTATGTAGGGCTAATTATGTTTGATTTACCCTGTGGTGTTTTTTATTGTGTGTGTTCAATCGCTATACCTGCTTCTAGTGTTTCATAATTATAATGTTACTGTACTGTTTCATTATTCGCTACCATACCAGTCTGTAGAGAGCAAAAATTGACAAAACAGAAAGTAATTCAGAATGAATGACTACACAAATAATACCTGGAAAAAAAAACTGACTTGGGACAACACCTGACTAGTAGATGTTTAAAACTACCTATCTCCATTTAAGACAAACACACAGTGATTGTAATTTTGATGCTTACTTCCAATATACACACTAATGTAGCATGTAATAAATACATCATAAGAAACAAGGCATGGAGTTTACCAGTGTTCTAGTGCGAGTTTAACTGTCAAGCCTCCAACTATTGTAAATTTTATGTTAATGCATAGCTTCCAACAAATATGTTTTCTTGAATAATTTAAATAACAACAATGGTAAGATTAAAACCCAAAACTGGAAATATTTTCTGCTATCAAGTATGCTGTCAAAAAAGAAACCTGGGAAAAGTATATTTCCCACATTGCAAATTTTTGCATTATTTCTATTCAAATTTTTAAAATTATATTGCCCAGCAGAACTTAAAAATCTGAATGTTAAAGATTTCTTTTTTTCCTTCAAAATTGTTTTATTTTTTTATTTTTAATGCTAGCCTCTATGTTTACACATAAGACGAAGCCAACCTTGGCCAGAGCATTTATCAAGGCTAATGCTTCAACTTTTTTCACTTTTACGAATAACTCTCTGAAAGCAGCAGCTGCAATGTCAGTCACCCACGAGCTATCTGACCGGCAGCTTGCAAGTACCCACACTTTCCCCACGACTGTGACAACATAGTACATCTGGCACAAGCATCTTTCAGAGTGTAGTCACTTGACTCAGGAAAATAACAGGTACTGCGATTATGCAAACTTGGAGAGCTTTCATTTCCCCTACATAATGCATTTGTTGACATTAACATTACAAAGGCAAATTTTGAAATTATTTTTTATGCACTGTTTTTGACGTAACTGTGAGATGGAGCAGTACAACTTACAGGAATAATGAGACCATAAAGCTTACAGAAATAATGGAGAAATAAGTCAGAGGTGGGCAATCTATGGCCTGCCATGCTATATGGAAACTCATTTAGTGAATGTTGTCCAGCCAAAATTTAATGCAAAACCTAACATTACTAACTTGTTAAAATAAAAACAAATATAAACATCTTACTAGCTACATAATTACATATGTTTGTTATTTACATTCAAAATGTTTTTTATGTAATTTTGTACTTTGTAAATTAATATTTATATAAAATCTCAAATTAATTTAATAAGGATATTTTAAATGACACGTGTAGCGCTGGCTTATGCTCTCTACAACTGGCGTGCATGCTCAAATGTACAGTTTTTGTATAATGCCCACTTGTTCAGTGTAATCTACTGGAACGCCTTTTAAGCTTGCGTTTTCCTCTTAAGCAGACACTTACTCACATGACTGCTTCCGCGTCTCGACTTAAACCCTCCTCCATTTCAACACGAGTCACAATGTGCCTTGGGTCGATATTGTGTAGGTTAGCAATTTTAATATGTAGCATAGTATAGCAGTTTCTGTAGGGTTTGCTGTTAGCTTCTTATTCAAAATAACATTTCAGCATACCAGTAAAAATTAATGTTTGGTTTAACTTAAGCTGCTTTATGGCAGTATTGCTTCTGCTGACAATATGTTTTTTATAGTTTTGGATTGCGTGCCTACCAAAATGTTTGCGCTTCAGCATCTTCCCAGGCATTGTAAGTAAATGGGCCATTTTGATTGTGAAGTTTCAATGTTATTCCTTCCTTGCTCACTGCACTTGTGACTTGTCCTATTCTTTAATTTTAAAATGATTGTACACAACAAGAGTTGTTTTTAATATCCAGCAGTTTAGTGGTTTCTGTAATATTTTAATATCATCAATTTCAACATGTACCGAGGTATTCGAAGAGGGTTTTGATAGGGTCTGCTTTACACTACCACCTTCATACGTAACGATACTATTAATACAACTGCCCCATATGTATTTTAATGAGTCATTTTTAAATGTATAGTCTGTTTATATTCTTTTATAACAGCAAGTGTGAAGAGTTATGATAGGCCGCTTCTTGACATGGTCACCTCCCCACACATCACTGGGTGGACATTGGTGGTATAGAACTTCTGATTACTGACGAGACGTTTATGGCTTGAAATCCTGCCTTGCTAATGGATGTAATGTGATCTTTAGAGATGTGTAATGTAAGAGGGTATGTCAGAAACTAAGTTTCCCTATTTTTTGTATGTGAACAGGTAAAGATAGGTCAAGGTACAAAACATCTTTTTATTTTGGCACCATTCCTTAATTTTTTAACATAATCACCTAATTTAAGCATTAGCAATATAATAAAATAAGGTTTTTCATCCCTGACTATAGACAATGGTGTCCTGCTCAATAAGCCATTTCACCACTGTATTTCCACTTTGTCACTGGGAAAAAGTCTGCCCCGTGGATGTTTCTTCATTTTGCCAAACAGATGTCCGGGCATGATAATGCCAGGCCACATGTCGCCCACACAACAACAGACTTACTGCACATGTGGCATTGCCAATGTGTTCCCCATCCATCGAAAGGCCTGGATTGGGCACATTTGGGTTTTCATTTATTTGGCAAGATGAAGAAACACCTACGGGGCAGACAATTTTTCAGCGACGACTATGTGAAAGACAAAGTAGTGAAATGACTTAATGAGCAAGATGACAATTTCCATCATTACGGAATGGAAAACCACATTTTATGCTATGACAAATGCTTGAATAAATTTGCTAATTACGTTGAAAAATAAAGGAATTGTGCCAAAATAAAAAGGTGTTTTGAATATGACTATCTTTACCCGGTCACCTACAAAAAATATGGAAACTTACTTTCTAACTTACCCTCGTATGTTGAGGTAAAGCTGTCTCTTAATAAGAATAAGCAGCATAAACCAGCATCTGAAAAGAACCCCTACCCAAGGGATGCACTTAACCTTACACTGAGTTTACAACTGATAAATTAAGGATTTGCTTAAAAATTATGACATGTCAAGAAGAGCTCAATATTTGTTGTTTAATGTCTTGGTCTAAAAAAGAACTTGAACAGGTTGTGTGAGTGGTAAGCTTTTACAAGTATAAGTTGTGTGGCCGTGACCTATCACAACAGAGCAGTCTGTGATGTTATTTAAATTAATGTTAAGCATATAAAATATGAACAAGAAGTTACTGATATAACAAATTGGCCTACTTTCCTCCACATGGGTGAAAAAAGTAGTTAATGAAATCTCGTTGAGAGTAATATCATTAGAGATGGAACCTAGAAAAATTTGCACCATAAGTTACCATGCAACAAACCGCATTATGGAGGTAGGATTCAAAGTACCGACTTTGGATATTATCAGTCGAATGTTTTGGTAGATGGGGTTTAGTAACCTTTAGTATTTACTGAGCAGTCATATTGAAAATAAGTGCCTTACTTAAATTGTGAAAGTTTACATGGCCTACACTAGTGTGAAGAATTCTGTGGAAATCGGTTGGTTGGTTCCCCGAGATATAGCATAAAAACTTAATTTTCCCATTTGGCACTATCCTACCAAATGGCCAAAATAAGGTTCTTTAAACTATGTTTTTTATAGATACTGTAGCATCCAAAGTTTGGTTAAATTTAGTTAATTTGTTTAATAAATGATGCCATTTGGAAAGTCAGTAAAACTTTTTTGTGTCAGTGAAGGCTTTTTTAAATAAGTGAAGCCATTTTTAAAGTCAGTGAAGTCATATAAAATTATATGAACTACAAGAGTATTACTTTTGTTGCTTGAATTTGGTAGAAACCCAACAATTTTTTCTCAAGATAAGACATAAATGCTAAATTTTGTGTGGTGCTACCTTCTAAAATGGAGGACAAAAAAGTTCATTGGCTCTTTTGATTCTAGCATAGATACTGAGAGTATACAAAGTTAAGTTAAAATAGGTTACATGGTTTTGTAGATATAGCATACTATGGTAAATGGTTATATGGTCACCATTTTGAAAATAAATGCCTGCACCTCTTAAAACATCAGTTTACATGGTCTACCATAGTACTACTCGTTTGCCAAATTTGGTAGTAATCAATATTTTCCACCCCCCCGGAAATATTACGCAAAAAACTTTACTACTTGGTAATGTACTATCTTATAAAATGGTATACAAAACAGGCTTTGTGTAGACACATTTGATGCATGTAATAGATACTGTCAGAATACAAAAGCCAACTTGAAATTGGTTACATAAAGTGTCTGGCCCACTTGAAAAAGTATATCATTTTATTTGGCCTACCATACTACTACTTATTTGCTAAATTCCGTAGGCATAAGTTTATTGTTTCCCGAGATAAGGCATTAACCTTTATTTATTCATGGGGTGCTATCTTAAAAAATGGTGTAGAAAAGAAGCTGTGTATAGACACATTTTATGGTTGTAATAGATACTGCAAACATACAATATTACGTTGAAATTGATTACATGATTTCATACTAAGGTGAAATGTTTACATGGTCGTCATTTTGAAAAGAACAGCCTGAACCACTTAAAATGTTTAAATTTTATATTGTCTCTACTTTATTATAACTTTTTAGCCAAATTTGGGAGGAATCACTTGATTATTTCCCCCGAGATATTAGATAAAACTTAATTTCTTCACGGGGTAAGAGTGACTGAGCAGTTAGCCTGCTCGCCTCTCACCAAGGCAAACTGGGTTAAATCCCCTGCCAGGTCACTCCTGGATTTTCGCATGTGGGTATAGTGCCGGACAATGCTGCTGGCTGGCAAGTTTTCTCAGGGATCTCCCGTTTCACCCACCCTTTCATTCCAGCACTGATCCATACTCACCTCAATCACCCTTGTTGGCTCTTAAGACCTTGCTGTTAAGGGCGGCCCAAATCTCTTCACTCACTCACTCACTTTATTTCTTCACATGGCTATGCATTGGCATATACAATGATTGTAATAAATACTTTCAGCGTGAAAACTATTGTCAAATTGGCCTAACTCTATGGTAGATATAGCAAAAAAACCTAATGTATTTGTATGTGAATGGGTAAAGATATGTCAAGGTACAAAACACCTTTTTATTTTGGCACCATTTTCAAAATAAGAATTTTGTGTAGTCAAAAACTACAAAAGTTGCATGTGTCTTTCTGAAAGTAGGCTAAAAAAGCAGTTGTACGTGCATGCTAATGATAATATTTGCCAATTTAAATCACAATAATAAGTTTCTTCTAGAAATGTCAGCCTTGAAGAATGATTGGCATATATAGGATTAGCGACCCGGCCCAACTTCACCCGGGTACAATTCAGTTTTTACAGCGATACACTAATAAATAAATTGGGAAAAGACAATTACAATATTATATGATAGTAAATTAATAAACTACTATCATATATAACATACATACATACATATATTTATGTCACGCCTGTCTCCCATAGGGGTAGGCAGAGATTATTGACCTCCATTTACCACAATCCTGCATACCTACCTCCTTCGCTTTATCCACATTCATACATCTCTAATAAAATAAAATTTTATGATGGTGGCTTAGAAAATTTCTTTGTATACAACATTAATCGTTTTTCCTCCACACCCAGCAGAAAAAAATTTCTGTTTGACCTGACACGCGAAAGGGTTACGTATAGTTTTCCATGTGAAAAACATACTCTACTCAAATACACTCAAGCTACATTCAGTGTTTGACCCTGTGCCTTATTTATAGTCATATCAAAACAAACTCTTAATGGAAATTGGACTCTTTTAAAATTAAAAGGCAAATCAGAGGGAATCATTGGTATTCTAGGTATTAAAACAGTTTCTCCAGTACCGCAGCAAGTTAGAATAGTACCTTCAATTAGATAACTTTTTATTTGTAATCGAGTTCCGTTGCATAATTTTGGTGGATTTATATTTGGCAATAAAATTATGGGAGCTCCAACTTTTAAAATTAGTTTGTGTGGTGGCATGCCAGAAGGATTCAATGAATTAAGAAATTCTGTGGGATAGTGCACAGCTTCTTCAATGTTGAGTACTGTATCTACTAAGTAATAGACTTGTGTTTGCACATTAAATTTTGCGAGCATTAATTCATTAATTTTTTCGACTCGTGCATTAGTAGACGATAATATCACTCTTTCTTTGAACCACAACAGCGACTTATTTGAAAGGTTGTGTATTTCAGGATATACATTATCTATCAGTTGTTGGTGGTCGGTGACTAAAACACATATATCACTATTGGGAGAAATTGTTCCACAATCCATTGGAAGCTCTCCATTTCAGATTTTCAGTAGCATGTCAGCAAACATGCTGTTATCTTCTGAAGACATAAGTATGCTCGTTTTTGTTTTTACCGCATAATTTAAATTGTAAATATGCTTATTACTACTTATCTATTAAAAATAGATATATAAGCTACCGCTGACTTTTTTTTGTAGATTATTTAATTTTACACAATTCTTTCGTACATGATTTTGTTATATCTCTAAATGATTAGGCAGCGTATTCCATGAAACCGTGCTGGTGGCAAACTTTTTTCACAGACTTGATTCACTAATACCATTAATGCTCAGCTCCTATACGTGCTAGGGCAATTTTTAATACACGCAAACCTTCCTCAATAAATGCAGATCATAACAGTAAAAACCACATCCAAATCCGTTCAGTGGTTCTTAAGATTAGCTCAGCCATACAGACAGATCTGCGCCAGGGACTTCCTTTTATACTATGTAGTGATGTGCCAAACGAGGTTAGTTTAGGAATAGTTATTAACCAAAACAGGAAAGGCTTGTCTTGAGTTTAGTTTGGCTGAACTTAAGGATTATTTGGTGAAATGTGAATTGTAAATCCCAAGGACGTAGTTTTGTGTGCGGGAACTGTGGTTACTGCAAATTCCTTAATTTATAATTTTTCAATTGTATACCTGCTCTCAGACTGGAGAGTGCATCTGAGGAGGTACAGGTAGAGCAATGACAGAATAACAATTTTAAAACTACAGAACTCTGACAAACCCAACAAACCATCCTTACATCCACCACATTACCATTGAAAATTCCCTGCCTGGTAATTCCCCAGCCTGCCGTGACACAAAATTGAACAAAGTACAGTACCTCAGCAGTGAATGTGACTACTTACTGAGCCAATTGTGGATGCAAGTCAATTGCACAGCCAGCCTTCATTCAAAATACTGTTACATGCGAGGACTCAGGCATTGTGTGCAGGATTCTGTTATGCGCAGTCGGCACTGTGGATGGGCTGAACCATTACCACCCTTATCTCCCCCCAGGTGGTCTGCTCTGTCGCCCTGCAGCCAGCGGAATGATTGACAGCCGACCTGGCTGGCGTCACAGCCCTCTCCCCCCTGCCGGAGGAATTTACAACTTTAGAGGATGCACAACTATATTCTGGGAACTAGGACCATTGGCCCAACACAACATTTGGAGAAATTTCACAGCTATGGCAGATGACATTAAATACCACTGCAACTGAAGGGTCATGAGTGTTTGGTAGGAGCCATTTGGTAAAGTGCAGTAATGTAGGGAAGTCTGTGCAGCGAGGGACATAAACGGAGAAGACGGACGACGACAGTGGATACGAGACGACAGCCAAGTGTTTCAGCAATGTGGAAGGACAAGAGGGCGTGGTATACGAGTTGAATGCTACTATGCATGAGGGCAATCTGAGATCTCTAGAACATTACGGACCGGTAGAATCTCGACTGAACTAAGGTGGGACTGTATGAACATGTGATGCAGACTTAATTGTAAAAATTGTAACTGTCAAATATGGACATATGTTTATAAAATGATTTGATAGGTTTTTGATACATTGTTTATTGGGACTGATTTGTTATTTAATTAATTACATTAATTTCTTTGAGGTAACTGTAAATTGCATTGATTGACTTTATTAATTGTAAATAGCAAGTGTTAGCAATTTATTGTGAGATATTGAGTCAAGAATATTTTGTTTGTAGTTATTGTAAATAAATTATGAAGTTATAATTAATTCTTTTGTTTAATTATCACATGCATTCTTTAAACAACCTGGTTAAGACCACTGACTTTTGAGAAACTGTAACAAAACTAATATATAGCCACTATAGTTAACACAAAACCTGCACAGATGCCACAATTAGTTCTTCGCTAACTCTTCAGTTTACTTTAAAAAGAAAGCACCTGAGAGGTATGCTTACACAGGATTATGTGTGTGTGTGTTTATGTGTATGTGTATATGTATATGTATATATATATAAATATAATTTTTTTTAATAAATGGAAGTCCAAAAGAGCATTCAGATATTTTTTAAAAGCAGTTTGTTGTATCAGAATAAGTTTACATATACAAAACTGCAAACAGTTGGTATATATGCCTGTGTTTCCTATCTCATACTCACATAACTATTTTTTGTACTAAAGATGTAGACCAAAGTATTAAACCAGAGACAGGGATCTCCTGTTTCTCCCACCTCTGCATTCTGGCGCTGCTTCATTCTTGCCTCATTTCACCCTCATCAGCTCTCAAGACCTCGTTAGGGCTGCCCAAATAACTCAACTCAACTTAACTTTTAATAAAAAAATTTACTAGAAATGATTTTACAGATGAATAATAGTTGAAGTCACACATCAAAGATTTTGCATGCTATGAAGTACATTCCTGCAGTTCAGCTATACTTCAGAGTTTTTTTTTTTACTTTATGGAATCCATGCAAACCACAAATGTAACTTCTAATGGCATATAGTAACAAACTGTATTAAGCAGTTGAAAATAGAGTTTGCATCAAGCTGTGAACAATAAGTAGCTGATTTCTGTGTATCAATATTTACTTTGGTATTGTAAATTGTGGCATGGTACATATTAATTTAAGTTGACTGCCTACACAAAATTACTCAATGTAATTCTCTAAAATTTCACAGTTCCATGACAGTTCAGTCCCACAATACTCAATATTTTGACAGCTTTCTTTGCCATACAGATTTTCATTTTACTGTATTCTTCAACATCAAATTAAAACAATTTAAAATAGATTGTAGGCTTTTGTGGCCATTGTCAATGTGTTTTTGACTTTCAGATTTGAGCCACATCAAATATTTTCTTTGAGAAGTTTCTGCAGTTGTTGCAGCTTTCAGGGTTCCACCATATACTTCATTTCTATAAGTTGGCCAGATTCTGACAGTCAGTGAGTGGCAACTTGATGTATTCCAAACAAACAAAGCGCCATTTACAAAACCTGTATCAGCTGATGCATGAACGAACAAAAATTAATATTACGTTGGCTATTCTGAGTGCACTGCCGGCGCATATCAGACAAGCAGGAAATACGCAGATAAGAATGAGTTCCTAGATTAATTAATACATTTTATTTTATGTGGTCATAAAAGAGCGGTTTTTAGTGTTAGAAACTACACTTCGTGCTAAAGTAGAAATCTATAGGTGTTCAAAATTAAAGGTACATTAAAACGATCTCTATCCTAACAAAACACAATTTCAAAACCTTTTTTCACATTTTATTTACCCCTCTCCAACCCGGATTTCCTAACGTGTTTGATATTAATTCCAAAAGAATACAGAAATATTGCATAATATTGTTGAATTATTTTTTCCAATAATTTGAAGAAATATATATCAAATTTGTATCGTTCCGAGCTAGTAATAGAAGAACAGTCAACTTTGCAAAGACGCTACCTCTTGAGAAAAAAATGCTGTCAGACCACGCGTTGAAATGTTGTGCGCGTCATCTGTGGAATTATTTTTGAAGCATTACAAGCCAGAAGAGAACAACGTTCATTGGGTGGCCACTGAAAGACTGAATGATATAAAACCAAAATAACTTTTACAAAAAATGTTTTTTTAATTTTTAATTAGAAAATATAATTAACTGATTTTTTTTAGGATTATGTGTGAAAAACAACATCCCTAAAATGACCACTGTTTTCCTGCTCACAAATACAGGCTCTTTCCGCAGCATTTTCCATGACCGTACGCAAGGTTTCAGGTCAAAAACGTCGGATTTCGGGTAGAATGTTCTCCTTAAGTTCTTGAACTGTTTGAGGTATATTTACATAAACCCGTTCTTTCAAGTAGCCCCACAAAAAGAAGTCTGGTGCCGTCAAATCAGGTGAACGGGGAGGCCAAACTAATTCAGCATTTTTTTTTAAATTATTCGTTTACCGAAAATTTCTCGCAGGAGGTCCATTGTCGCCCTGGCAGTATGCGAAGTAGCTCCATCGTGTTGGAACCATACCCCCTGATTATCTTCGGCCGCTGAGCATAAAAAATTTTCAAGCATTGTCCTATACAGGGCCCTGTTGATTCTTTCTGGCTGACCTTCCTCATTTTCAAAGAAATAGGGTCCGATAACTCTTTCAGCCATAACACTGCACCAAAGAGTGCATTTTTGGGGATGCAACTGATGCTGATGTAATTTCCTAGGATTTCCAGTACCCCAAAATCTGCAGTTTTGTTTGTTGATGTACCCGTTTATATGAAAATGGGCCTCATACTCATTATCAAGCTGCTCAAAAAGTTGTTGTTATCTCTGGCTAGGTGTTCAAATCGAATGGCGTACTGCAGGCGCTGCTGAGTATGTTTGGATCATTTGGATCTTGTATGGAAACATGTTTAAATCCAGTTTCAGAATCTTCTGAAGCGATGTTCTGGCGATGCCTAGTTCAGCAGAGCGACGACAGGTAAAGGCAGATGAATCCTCAAGGACACTCTGCCGTACAGCTTCCACGGCTGCGTCAGAGCGCACAGTGCGCTTAGGACTTCTTCCCGGAAGATTGCTGACTGATCCAGTTCAAACCGGGCAGTTAGGTTCCGAATCATGTTATTGCTAGGAGATAATCTGACATTAAAATGTTTCCGGTATTTTCTCTTAGTTTCAATAATTGATCTTTCACTGGAATAGAAAAACTCAATGAGTTTTACTCGTTGCTGGACATCATACATCGCCATTTTAATCTCCAAGGGATGCTCTATAACCTGTAAAAAAAATAAAATAAAAAAGATTGAAAATTAACAAGTAATGACTTTTTCAAACCCTTCAGTCTTTCAGTGGCCACCCCTTTACGAACAGATACCAATAGTTTTATTTTTCGTGAGCTCTGCATAATTTTTAAAGTAACATATATTTCGTGTACAGCGTTTACGAACGACNTTTATTTTTCGTGAGCTCTGCATAATTTTTAAAGTAACATATATTTCGTGTACAGCGTTTACGAACGACCCTACACGCCCTCCAAACTCAGTTTCGAGGTCTCTCTCGCCACCCAAGTAGTTCACCAATTGCCACACGAAGCAGCACCTCCTGGACGCGCTGACTCGTCCCATGAAAGCCTTCACTTGACGCACCAGCTGATAGCAAATGGATACATAAACGAAAAGTAAACATTGATGCGGCGATTGTCAACTGTCAAGAATGTGGCCTTCATATATGAGATGGACTTTACTAGTATAACTGCTATGGTGAGACCCTGAAGATGGCAGCTGCAACAACTACTAAAACATCAGGAAGAAATACTTAACACAGCTCACATCTCAAAGCCAAGAACAACATATAACAACTTATTTTAATACTGTTCTACAAAAAATAATCACTATAGAAAGTTCATGGTAAAGAGAGTACTTTTAAGGCTGTATTTAAAAAGTTCCTTTCAGCATATTTGTATTGTTTGCCAGTAGTTAATACAGAAATTGCCATGTACCTTACACAATGTATACATTTTTAGCTCTCAAAAGTTAATGTCTTAGGCCACAATAAAAAATATTTTTTTAATATTATGCCTGCTGGGAGGGCCATAAAAAGTGCTAACTTTGCCATGAATAGCTTATAAGACAACAAACATCATAAATCTCTAATATTAAGTGTTTTGCTTCTTATGCAAAATACCACTTTGAATCGGCCTAACACTTCAGTTGAAATAAAATAATACTACCTTGTAGTTTACAGATTCATATGAGAATTTAAATATATATTTTCTTGTATTGCTACAGAATTGTGGATGCAGCAGCAAAGCTAAAATTTGTGATAATTAATGCTTAAAAAATTGTTCTGCATGTTTAATGACATTTGTAACATTGTCCAATAAAAACATTGAATTATTCTTTACTATTTTACTACTTAATAAATATTGTAACCTGCTATCCTGTGACAACTTTATTTATTGCTGTTTACATTGTGAATTGTGTAAAAAAATAAGATATTTTTGTTTTCAAGATGTTTGTAAAATGGTAGATTTCCTGTAACAGCATCTATTTTCTGAGCACTTGTTGGTTAATTTGACTTTTGTTTTCATCACAACAAAAAAATATTCATATTATTTTGTGGTTAACCAAGTGTGTTTAATTAAATTAATGAAATGGCTACAAAATGAAAATTTAGCAGCGTATGAGACTATTTTACCATTGCAGAGATTGACACAAATTAGTGGGCAACTTTTCAGTGTAAGAGGCGGAAAATCGTGAACCATTGCAAACATGCTGACATGCTTATGCAGAGTTGAAGANGGCAACTTTTCAGTGTAAGAGGCGGAAAATCGTGAACCATTGCAAACATGCTGACATGCTTATGCAGAGTTGAAGAACTTAAAAGCTTAATAGAAAAGTCAGAATGAAGAAGGCTGGGTAATGCTGGGGATATTTAAACAATTATATTTAAAAAATGGAAAAACGGTTGATTCCAGAATCAAGAATCAAAACAATAATATTGAAACTTAAATGAGAATCAGTACCAGTAAAAATGGGGAAATATCCCACACTTTCATCTCAGCCAATGTTAATATGTTTTATAATATAAACTGCAACACAAGCAGCAGTAATAGTACATTTTGGCAGAGTACTTTAATAATTCTTAGCACACCAAGATTTTTTCCTGTTAGGGGCTCTCCACGCACAGGTGCGATGATCATCAGTCCCCAACGAAGCAGCACTTATCACTTAACGCCACACATCGTCAGTCTGTGGCATTCCACGTTGCTCTGGTCTGGCACCACCGCAAATGGAGCCACCATTGTTTCAGAAATAATGGCAGCACACTTAATGGGCAATGGGATCACAAATTTGCCTCCACAAGGCATTGGGAAATTATTTGTCCGCACACAGGAGCCCCAACACTGGCCAGTGTCGTGGACTGGTTCAACATGTTATCCCTCTGCACCTGGTGCACAATCATTCGATCCTCTTGACTGGTAGTGTACCTCAGCCGTCCTGAGACAGTCCTACGTGTGGCGGTGCCTTTACATATCTACTGCTCCCAACAGCACTGGACAGTATGGTCCNTCGTCCTGAGACAGTCCTACGTGTGGCGGTGCCTTTACATATCTACTGCTCCCAACAGCACTGGACAGTATGGTCCGAACGACCCATATGGTGGGCTACATGGCGATACGACCACCCTGCGGTTTTCAGCCCAATTATGAGACTTCTTTCAAAGTCCGTCAACTGCATAAAGTGATGTCTTTGACATCTTCCCAGCATTCTTCTTCACTTTTTATGCTTGCTTGGTATCATCTGGTGTTTCTCGTGTTAATGCGGCTTCGACTACACACCAGTTTCTATGACTACTTCGTGCTTGCAGCGCCACTGCCAGATTTGCGGTCAAATACAAATGCACCAACATGGAATCGCATGCATACTAGCCCATACTCTCACTATTTACATTGCTTCGTTGTTGTTGCATGGTTTCTTCATAGCACACTATTTTCATTGTCCGGCAGTATAGTTTACCCTTACCAATTCACTAGCTAATTCAATTAATTTTTTCAGCATAAGCTTAGATCCTGTGGTTTAAGGTGGTTGTCTAGTGAGAGGTATGTTTGCGTTGGTTAGAAAAGAAACAATGAAGCACTATAGAAGAAGCCGACCGGAGTACGTAAAGCAGTATCGTCTCTATGTACAAACCACTCAACTATTGCGCAGTGGTTTTGTCACAATAATAGAAGTTCAAAAATTCAAGCAGTGACATAGTAATTTTATTAGATGCAACTCTGTAGCAAAGTCCACTGCATTTCTTTACCATATTTTCACATGTATCATGGTTGTATGTTTTGAAATACAGTAGTTAGAAAAGGCTGTTTAGCAATGTTGAAGGGTATGACAATAACATTTCCAATGTGCGTGATATGTTAAAAGTACCAATCCATCATCAAGTAGAATGTGTTTTCTTTTTGTAAGTTAACCTATTGGGGGCACATTTACTAGTTAAGTAAAAAAAAATATGTATTTCAAACATGCTGCAACACATTTCAAGCGCCAGGTAGGCGACTGCTTTAATTGCAGAGACAGAGTCCAACCTGGCGACTCGCATGCCATGCTGGCTCTGGCCACTTCACAATGGCAAAATTGCCAATGAAAGCAACTAGTCAGCACTGATTTGTCAAACACTTTACTAATCAAACATCACAAGATGAAAGTTTCATTCATCGGAGATGTTCAGCAACATTCTGCACCCTTTGGTAGCTACCAAGCACACATTTTTACAATACAGCAAATATTTATAGTTTCTACAATAAATATGTTATGTCTTTTCCAAATTTAATTATGTAGAATTTTTTCACATTAGGTATTCTATTATAACCAGAAAATTCAACAACTTTTCAAGGCCCAGCATAATTGAAGGACTTTTCCAAGTCTTGAAACTAACCACTTAAAATTCAAAGACTTCAAGGACTGTAAGAACCTTGGTATTCCAAAAGTAACCATAATGCTCACCACACAACACGCATTAAACATAATGATAACTCACCGTAAACGCAGCCACTGGTTGGCGCTGAATGGTCTCCTCCTCGGACGAGCTCTCTGACTCGGAGTCCGAACCAGTTGCAAAGAAACGACTCATTGTGGCCCCTGCGCAAACACAAGACATGCTGCTCACCTGATCACTTCTACTTGATATTATCACATTTAAAAACTTTAACTCTTTTTACATCTGAGAGGAAGGTGTGGTTTTTGGAACTTCATTCCATTTTCCCTTTTGGAGGAGCAACTGAATTACTGTACAAATTTCTACAATTAGAAGTCAACATAACAATGACTAGAAAGTAACCATATGGAAGGTTACACACACACATCCTATTATCTTTATGGTGGAATGTGAGACAGTAGTAACATATGGTTTATTTTGCCCTCAAATCTGGACAAAAAACAAAAAACCCTCCCACCACAATTTTTTTTAATTCTGGAACACTTTCAACTGCAGAGAATTTACGTACTCTAGCTCAATCCTTGACACATATTAATGAATTATGCAGTTTTTAGTCTACTTTCCAAAGGAAAGATAGACTTATGCAATCACCTGGTTATTTGCCTGGAATGCATGTGCCGCCGCCCCCCCCCCTACTAATAACTTTTAAAGCCGACAACCAAATTTAACAAAACTACGTCCACATACAGTATTTCGTAAGGACATAAAACTTTTATAGTTTTCAATCATGTCTGGTACTTATTTTTTATATGGTGGCAATTTTGAAATTTAGGCCACTATGTTATATTTCAGAAACCAATTATCCAATTAAAACCAAATTTGGAACATTAACAGTGCATTTTATAAACATTGTATTTAGAAAGCGACAATGGTATTAATTTTCCATTTTGGAAAATATCGCAAATTAAAAATTAATCTTTTTCATTATATCTCAGGAACCATTCAATTGATTTAAACAAAATTTGATACATTGACAATGCATGATGTAAGCATTAAATTACGAAACCTATAACATTATTGGTATGCCATTTTGGAAGCTTCCACATTATATCTCAAAAACCATTAACTGATTTAAACCAAATGTTGCACGTTGGTAGTGCATGATGTAAGCGTTGAATTTGAACACCGATAATGTAATTGGTAAACCATTTTGGAAAATATGTATACTGAAAAATAAAGCTTTTAAATCATATCTCAGGAACAATTTAACTGATATAAACCAAATTTTGTACATTGACAGTGCGTGAGGTACACATTAAATAGTGATAATGTTATTAACTGACCATTTAGGAAGATAGTGCAACATGAAAAATAAAGCTTTATAGTTGTATCTCAGTAACAACACATCCAATTCATGCCAAATTTGGCATATAATTAATACTATTGAAGGCAATGTACATATATACAATTTAAATGAATAACGCACATTTTTAAAAAATTGGGCTATATAAATATTTTAAGTTTATTTGCACTAGCTACCATACTGTTTGTCCGATTTCGACCAAACATGCTATACTGAAATTACCTTTTACAAGCATCAAATGTGTTAATACATAGCCTCTTTTGTATGTCATTTTATAAAATGGCGCCACATGAAAATAAAGTTTTAATGGTATATATCGGGAAACAATCCTCCAATTCCTACAAAATATGGCACTCAATTAATACTGCAGTAGGTTGTGTAAACTTACATGTTTTAGTGGGTCATACTACTCATTTTGAAATATCAGCCACATAAACAATTTATGCTATATCTACGAAACCATGTAATGAATTTTAACTTAAGTTTGTATGCTGGCAGAATCTATTACAACCATCAGATTTGTCTACCCTGAGCCTGTTTTGTCCTCCATTCTGTAAGACAGCGCCAACGAAAAACCAAAGTTTTGTCATCTCTCAGGGCAGAAGACAACCAATTCCATCCAAATTTGGCAAACAATACTGTGGTAGGCCAAATAAATTGATAGGTTACGTTTTAAGAGAGCTAGGTGCTTACTTTCAAAATAATGCCCATATAAAGTAGCCAAAAAGTGCTGGATTATTTCTTTTAGTGTGTGCAAGAAAGATGTTCAATGGACGCGGACATTACCAAGTTGTCTAAGGTAAACCTGTATGTGTGGTAGGAGCAAACGTTCCAACTTTATTTCAGTTTGTTTTGGGTTAATTATTCAGAATAGGGGCTTTTCTGAAGGAAACGTCGTAGACCCACAAAAGTAACATAAATGGGTTCTACGCAGCTTATCCTTTTTAATATTGAGGAGGGTGTAATGGTAAAACAAGTAGAAGTACTAAATAAAATAGATAAAATTAAGAGCAGTTCGACCGCTTTGTTTAAGTCGGACGCCATGTTGAATAGCCATGTAAGTGTGCTAACGCTACCTATCGGATCTGGACGTGAAGACGATAGCTTACTACGCCATTGTATGGGATACAGTGCAGTTCGCAGTGAGTGGAATATTGTGTGCGCGTGGTTTGCGACATCTGAGCCCAACCGTGTGAAGGCTTGTGATTGTAGAATGGGGAATGCTAGTACAAGTGTTTCTGTGCGTTACAGTCGTCTAAGTGTTGGGTGTTACTTGGACATTTTAGTAGATCATGGTGTTTTGTCGAGTGAGGTAAGGTGCAAGACGGTAGTTGAATTAGACAAGGACAGTGTAATTGTACCCTCAGCCTACCTAGGCAAGTTAATTCATGTACTTCCGGTGTGTTTTACTGTTACTTTGAAACCCTAAATTAGACTAAAATCGTAGGTTTGATTAAAACCCTACAATCCTAGGTTAGATAAAAACCCTACAATCCTAGGTTAGATTAAAAATGCAAAATAGTTATTTGCTCATGATGGGGTCAGGATAAGTTGGGTTAGATGGGCACATATTACGAAATTGAGTAAACAAATGTTAAATTGAGGTGGTTTTGTACTTTTTGTGTGTGGATTGGTAATACGTTAATGCCCCTAATAAGTTCGTTTTCTGTATAATTAGTAGAGTGGAAATATACCACTTTCAGTGATTTTTTCTTTTATTTACAGAAAAGCGGCTATTCAGAATAATTACCAAAATTGGTATTACACTGAATGCGCTATCCCTTTGGTGTAATTTTCTAGACTTGGTTTGCATGAGGCGGAGATGGCCGTGGACTTTGCTGTTGGACACATTACCCCAAAAAAAATTAGGTGGAGTAATATCCTGGAAGCAGAATTAATCAGGGCTTCGAAAACGCGTGACGTAACCGCTAATGGCATATATATATATATATATATATAAAACCACATTGTTTACACAAAATTAGCTTGCACGCATACTATCACTCAAGAATTGTATGCTTCATACTTCCTTTAATAAGAAATAACTAATTAAAATTAACAAACTTAAAAGCGTACCTTAAAAACTATTTCACACAAAAAAATTCCTGTCCCAAGCCACAACCCGACATAAAGGCTGCACAATGCAATATGGAACTAAACTAAATAGCTGTTAAACAAAAAAAAAAAAAAGCCTTAACCAAAGAGAAGGGTAGTTGATGGACATAGTGCTAGGAATCATCCCCATATGACAAATGAATTTGTACTTCTAGACACTTAGAAACGGACACAACCATACGGTGTTTTATTTTATCAATTTGACCTTAAGAGTGTAATTGTGTTTTCATAAAAGATTCTGGATATAGAGGCCTCCATTATAATAACATTACATTTAGTGCGGTGACACTCCCCATCAACTTCACAACATCATCCTTAAAATACATGTGTTATCAACAGGAGTGTCACCTATGTGTTTCATATAATTTATATAATTTTTTACCATTACAATAATGTTACATAGTGCTTATGTGAAGTTTTAACATTCGGCATTTGACATTGGTTTACACCACTAGTGATGGAAGCCGATGCTATTCGTTCAATTCACTTCAACAAACGAGCCTGGCAGTGTGGTCGTCCTCTCCGCGAGCACCCTCATTACCATCATTTAGGCTGATCTCACTTCATTACAATAGTAACTTTATTAACCGGAACATTTAGTTTCTATTCTGTGCCGAGGGGAGTACCACCTGCACTCTCACCAGAGAGTTTAACCCCACCATGTATCCGCATAACACCATGCTGACTTAGGTAATTTTCAAGCAAAGTTCACCGGCAGGCCTTAAGTGCTGGGCCCGTTTCTTTTGGTATTCACATGTCCACTTCTAAAAAATATTATCAAGTATGTGAGTAAACAGCTTTACAAAATTCAGTAAGTGTTGATTCATTGCCCTCTGGGACACATAGGGTGCTACATCCCTTATAGTACCACCCACAATTTTCTAATATATTTCAGGTGTATGAGACAGTCTACAGTCTCGTCATAACGTCAATGTGTGTAATTAGTGTAATATTAAGTGTATGACAAATTAATCTTCAAACGGAGGGATTCCTCCAGGACCCAATGAGCCATCGATCGAACGACCCAAATCACTAACTATCTACTTAGTTATGGTGCCTGGCAATTCCACACTTCACCAGCCCCTAGTCACTTCTACCACATCAGCGGGGAAGACTGTTCGTAATCTAAATAAAAGTTCTTGTAACTTACGTTAACCTATTGCAGTTAAGTATTCAGAACTCAGTATCAACGTCCCCCATGATGCGATGCAAATGCAACACCTAAGACCGGTGTAATCAAACTGCAGGAGATGGCACGGACGAGAGGCATTCTTGCTGAGACCTCGCTCCCATCTACGAGGTTATTTAATTAACTGACCTCATTAATATAGAAATTAAAACATATACACATAAAACACTGAAACGTTCTGAGTATGTTTTCTTAATTCTGTAGAGTGTTAAGAGTTTTTAGTTAAGCGCTAATTAACATTCAAAACATGATTGTTTGGTGCCTTGCAGAGCACAAGGGAAATTTAGGTCTGTTAAGTTTTGGGGCACTCTATGACCGGAACGGTCAGGTTGAAAGAAAGACTAATTATTTCACATGCCACTAATTGGCTTCATTAGAAACACAATTGCACTCGGAAAATTATATAGAACACTTCAAATACCCAGGGCTTGCTACTCTACACCTAATTAAATATGCATGTGGTGTGAATTTATTCTGAGATTACTTCGCAATCCCGTAATGGCGAATTTCACGAACATTTGTCCATGGGCGATACATTCTAATGCTATTTAATACACATTCTAACACTTGATTCCTATCCTAATTACACAGATCTCTCTAGGGACACCACAGAAACTCGGTTGGCTCACTCGGTATCAAGTCATGATCTGTTCCCAAGTGAACGATGCAGACATGCATCGGGAAGCACGAAATGCATGTCCCGCATGTCGCACTGGTGCAGTGACTGTGGGCCGATTACATGATTACAGTGGCCATGTCAGATCACCCAGGGGGCACCTAAGGGCATGGGTGTGACTGGGTGGGCCTCCGATGTTGTGGTGATAGGCGCTGCATCATCTGGTGGTCGGTCGTCATTCAGGTGCTCTCTGTGGATTCGGACGTCCCCATGGCTCGTGGCGCCACCCTGGCAGCAGACGACTCAGATGTCCTTGAAAGCATCGGTGTTGGTGGACCTGATGGTCTGCATGTGCCTGATGCCGGTAATTGCCAACCCGCATCGGCAGGGACTACTTTGGTCGGTTGCCTCTGACAGGTGTTACCTTGGAGTACTGCGGCACCCGGTGTTGGCGCCTCCGGAGCGGCCCGTAGTTCATTATGATGGAATTGAATATGCCTTGGCGCACCCATCTGGATAATGTAGTCGGTCTTTCCCACCTTTCATACCACTGTGTNTCTTCCCCCATCCCACTGTGTGGGGTATACTCCAGCGGGGGCGAACCCTACACAGAAATTGGTGCAGGCGGCCGACTGCTGGTGTTCTCGCACATAGACATGTTGTGTAATTTGCAGCTCTTTCGGGTGCTGTGTGGTTTCTGGCAACCACTGTTGGACATACCATTCCGGTCGATCCCTGGCCCTTTCGAACTTCTGGTCAGTTATGGGTATGCATAATCTCCGAGTAATGCCAGACCATGTCCACATACTATTTCTGTGGGCAAGTGGCCCTTGGAGTCATTCTGTCGGTTTTTCGGGCAGAACAGTATCTCTGGGAAATGGGTGGCCCAGGTAGTGTGGTCTTCACCCACAATAATCCGGAACTGTACCTTCAACTCTTGGTTTCTTCGTTCTGTGGGATTTGCATGGTGGTAGTACACCACCATTATGTGGTGTACTATCTGCCACTTGGTGCAGAGTTCCCACCATAGCTTTCCCTTGAACTATGGTTCATTGTCGGAGATGATTACCGTTGGGTAACCCCAACTGACGAAGAAATCATTCTGCAATGCTCCTAGTACGTTTTTGAGGCATCGACTCGGGTGCACAAATCTATCACCACCAATAAAAATATCTTCTTGTTTGGGGTGTGGGGATACATTCCCATCAGGTCCAAGGCAATGGTCACGAAGGGTTTCTGTAGTATGCGGGTTTGCTGTTGAGTAATGCCATCAGTACGGCACATTTTCAGGCGGTTACATTTTTCGCAGTAAAGTAAAAATTCTCATTTTTGTCGGGTGATTCCTGGCCAGAAATAGTGGGCTAGTATGTTCCGCTTGGTTGGCATGGCTGCCTGGTTTCTTGCCAGGTGGCTGGCATGATCGTATTCCAGGACGAACATTCGTCTCTCCTTAAGGACATTCGCTTGCCATTACCCATCTGACTTGCAGACAGTGTCTCCATGCAGTTATCGACCGCACACAAGTTGGCCAGCTGCTCTCTGGCACTTTGTGCCTGGCACACCCCGACATCTGCAAACAACTGTTGTGAAGCAAGTACTCGTTCGTATACAGCATCACTTGTTAGGTCTTGGGCTGCATTACTCGTGCCTACGGTGACATGCTGTAGTCGGGCAACCGGCAGACTGTCTGGCGGAATAAGACTTCTCATTCGTCTTCATCACATGCTATTTTGGTTTTACAAGGTGCATGGGAAAGGGGGTCGGCTAGTTAGTTGCCTTGGCCCGGTTCGAGTTCCACCATGTAATAATAGGCCTGTAATAGCATGGACCACTGCTGAGTTTGCTGCGGACAGTGTGCATTTTATGCAACCACATTAAACAACGATTATCGGTATTCAATGTGAATCGTTGGTAATCTAGGTGTTGGCGGTAGTGTTTTAGTTCCCACACGATAGCCATGCATTCCCTCTTGTTCACGTCGTAGTTGCATTCGGGTGGGGCAAACTTGCGTTACTGTAGTCTAGGTATCTGTGTTCTCCATCATCATTGTTTTGAAATAGAATTGCGCCATACCCTTTTGACTGGCATCTGATTGTAGATATAAATGCCTCTGGGGGGTCTAAATGGAACAGTTTGTCGCACTGTTGGAATCTGTGTTTGATTTCTTCGAACACATTTTGGGCGACATCGTTCTATTGTGAACGCCATTGTGTTGACAACAAGGCAGTTAGTGGGGCTGTTATCGTTGGCGAAGTCTTGTATGTAGCACATTAACCAGTTTATAAGCCCGCAAAACTTTCGCAGGCATTTGCGCGTGTTGGGTGCGGGATAGTCTTGAATTAGTCTCAATTGTTTGTGGTTGTGCTGGAAACACTCGGCGTCGACCACATGGCCCAAGTATTAAAGACATGTTTTCCTTATATGAACTTTTCTGTTGGCACACGCTAATCTATTGATAGTCAGTCGCTCCAAGAGGAGGGATAGGCAATGTATGTGTTCTTCCCACGCTTATGACCAGATCACAACATCGTCTAGGTATTCGATCGTAAACTCTCCTGTCAGACCATCCAGGATGGGGACCAGCATGCTATGGAAGGTGGAGGGGCGTTTTTCAGCCCAAAGAGCATGGCGCATAACTGAAAACGGTGGCCATCAGGGGCCGTGAATGCAGTCTTGTGACGGTATTCGGGTCGTACTGGTACTTGCCAATAGTCAATTCTCTGGTCAAGGGAAGATAAAACCATGGTGTCCCCTAACATGTTTAGTGTAGAGTTCACATTGATTAAGGGCGGAGACGGACTTTCGGTCACTTGGTTGAGCGGGTGGAAGTCCATGCAAAACCTACAGATCCTGTCTTTCTTGGGGGCCAGAGTGATAGCTGAGTTGTAATTGCTTTCCGAGGGTTCTATTACCCCATCTCTAATAATTTCCTCGATTTGTTGATTAATAATCCTCAGGTGATAAGAATCATAATCACGAGGGGCGGACCAGGGAGGTTAAACTTGAGTTTGTGGTATCGCATATTCTGCCATGATCATTCTCTTAAGGGGTCTGCCATGGCAAATAAGTACTGTCGTTCGGTCAGGACTGGCTGGATAGCGTCCTTATGATCCCGCAGGTACGGCGTGGTCGAACATGTCTAGTTGGACAGATTGTTCGCTCTTTTCGCTGCGATGCCCTAGGTTCGCGGTTCGGTCAAACCGAAGTGAATGCGGTCCATGGCGATTTCAATAATGGCATTATGTTGTTTAAGCCACAGCACCCCTAGAATCAGGTCCTCTCTTATCTCGTCGGAGATGAGGGCGATGATGTCCATAGAACAGTCACGAATATTTATTTCCACTTGGACCTCACCCAAACATTCGCTAGTCCCGTTCAATATGGTCAATTGTAAGATCTGTTTGTCCCTGGTGATCAGCTGTTGGTCTATTTTAACTTCCCCACACGAAGTTATGCCACGCGGCCGTATCGATAAAGGCGACGATATTCCACTCATCCTATCGTATGGGTACTCTGATCAGCTGATTACTGGCAGAGCTAACCAGGCCTAGGTAAAGGTGGATCTGTTTGTTTTTGGTAGGTTTGGGAGTTATGGTAACGACAATGGCAGAGAGGGCAGACCCATTTTGTCCTACTCCGCTTTGTCATTTCCCTCCAGTTCACTCGCGCAGTTCGGGCACATTTTGTGCCAGTGGTATAGTTCGTCCTTACATATGTGGCAGCAAGGCAGGTTTGGTAGGCCCTTCCCACTATTGACGTCCCAGATTTTAGGATTGTCCCTTATGCCACTCTTCCCTTCTGATGTCCGGGTGTCCACAATATTGCTCCACACATTTGCCCACCTGCCTTTATTTCACTCATTAAAATTTGCCGCCCTGCGCTTCTGTGTCTTTAGCTGCAATTACAGCTGTTCTTAGAAAGTTTTGTGTTCCGTTGATTGCCATGAACCGTAATGCCTGTCGGCATTTGTGTCTCACAGTTTCCACGTTCTTTTCCACCACATCTTCCTTCGATAGATGTGGATATTGTCTGTCGGCTAGACTTAACTTTCGTATTTCACATATGTTCAGGTCTGCGGTGGTGCCTTGTTTTCCTGTAAAGAGGCGACCTGTTGTTTTAAAGTGGCATATGTGTTTGCATATTGGGCCATAAATTTGCATACGTATTGTCCCCAATACATTTCATATTCTGTGGTAGACCCCCACCATGCTTTCGCTTCTCCGAGTAGTTGATTCTCGATGACACTCACTCACCCTTCCTCGCTAATCAGTACCATTGTAATCTGGCTGTGCACTCTTTGAGTAACGCACCTGCATCCTCAGCTGTCTGGCCAGAAAATATTGGGGGTGTCTGACATTTGGCAAGCGTCATGTAATTCCGCCTGGTGAGGCATCTCCTGTAATCGGTGACTGATGGCTCCGGTGTTTCGAACTGTGTCCTACCGGCTCCTATCATTCCCTGCCATGGGTGCCACGAGTTCCATTCGCTGGGTTTGTTGGTTATGTGATCTAAAAAGTTTGGGTGAACACATCAATTTGCCTTTTTATTCATGTGGGTTCCGGTATGGACCCATATTGGGCTGTGTACTTTTATTGACACTGTTTACACTTAAACTTTCCTTCGCGGACCGCCTGCTTTCCCTCCGCAGACACACATGTGGGGTAAAAACTCGCGTTACACTCTTTGCAATTTATGCACGTTTTTTCGGGGTTCACACAATATTCTGCCCGACATATTGAACCCTGGTTGTTGTTTGGGTATTCACAGGTTGCTGGCTGAAGCTCGTGCTCTGGGATTTCTGGCTGGCATGTTGTCCACTATTCCGTGCATTGCAAACACTGGAACTGATGGTGACACAGGGTAATCCATTCTGTGTGGTGTAAGCAACTCGCATGTATTATGCATTGGCATGTAGTACAGTGCTCGGAGTCACTGCCAACCCCAGCACACATGGATCGCATGCAGCAGTAGGCGACTGCTGTAACAGCGAGTGGAGGCAGGTAGTATGCATCATATTCGGTTGGTGGGCACCTGCATATACCTGCGCGTCTGCTATAATTCTCGAAGGGATAGAGTTTTCGGGGTTTTCCGCACTTATCACACTTCCTACAGGTGGATGGCAGAGTTAGATTATACTCAATTTCTCAAGAGTCTTGTGTATATCACACATTATGGTTGCACATGGAACATGTGGTCGATGCGACGCGGTAGCCCAGTCTTTAGTTGTAATCGCGGACCATCTTCCCAGAAGGCAGCTGCCTTTACCATTCGCGGGCTTCTCGTGCCCGTGGAGCGTATCGCCCAGTCTGGTTGTTTACTGAGGTGTGGTAGCCTGAGGTTGTGCGCACTTGATGACCGGTCGGCTGTGATGTCAGGGTCTATTGTCCCACCCTGACCTTCTCCACAAAATGGTGGTGCAGACTGCCTTCTTTCTGGTGAAGCAGTACAAGTGGAGAATTATAAGTCCTACTGTTCTTTCTACTCCGGATTTGCACACATGTGTTTGTTATGCTTTATTTTTGCCACATTTAGTTGGGCAAGCCAAACGTTAGCTGAGTGGTTGGGGATAGTAATACAGACGTCATCCGGCAACTATGTTAAGAAAAGTAAGAATATTACACAATATTCCTATTTCTAATAGAATGAGCACCAGCTCTCTGGGTGAGCACGAAGTCACAGTTCTCAGGATCATGGGCTGAATGACCATGTGGCTGTATCTCCTGACAGACTGTACAAATTTACAGGAAAACATAATATATAGTCGGGGAATTCAGGTTCCCCAGCACAGCTTAGTATTACCTTTTACATTATAAATGAAGGATGCCTCCTTGAGGCATCGATGACTTCCTGGATAGGGCAAGGGCCACAAATACAACACTAAATAAGAACCCACAAGTTTCGGTTAACTCAAGTAAATTGTATTGCCGAATAGTGCACACAGTTACATGTAAACAATACAAATTAAAGAGGATCTCACTCACAAGGCCTGCCAGTGGCAGTTACTGTACAAAAAGATCAAGAATGGTGCGAAAACTAGTAATTAAACCTCTGGGGTCGGTAAATTGAGCTGACAGAGGGGTACTGCGAATGCAGCGAAAACTGTTGGTAAAATAAATAAAAATTTCAGTAACTTATGTTAACCTATGGCAGTTAAGTGTACAGAACCAACATTTAAAGTCCCCCACGATGCAACACATATGTAGCACCTAATACCCGTGGAATCAGACTGCCAAAGATGTTGCGGGCGAGCGGCATCCTTGCTGAGAGCTCTCTACTCCACAAGGTAATTTAATTAACTGACCTCATTATCATATAACTTGGAACATATACACATAGAACACTGAAACATTCTGAGTGAGTTATCTTTATCCTGTATAGTGTTAAGAGTTCTTAATTAAGCACTTATTTAAATACAAAACATGATTTTTTGGTGCCTTGCAGCTCACATGGTAAAATTTAGGTGTGTTAAGTTTTGAGGCACTCTACGACTGGAATGGTCAGATTGAAAGAAAGACAAATTATTTCCCACGTCACTAATTGGCGTCATTAGACACACAATTGCATTCGGGAAATTATGTAAAACACATCTAATACCCTAGTCTTGCTACTCTACACCTCATTAAATATGCACATGGTGTGCATTTATTCTGCGATCACTTCGCAATCCCCTAAGTGCGAATTTCACTTAAATTTTTCCATGGGCGATAAATTCTAATGCATTTTAATACTCATTCTAACACTTGTTTCCTAACTACACAGATCTCTCTAGGGACACCACATATACCCGATTGACTCACTCGGTATCGGGTCATGACCCATTCCGAAGTGAACGATGTGGACACGCATCGGGATGTACGAAGTGCGTTCTTCGCCTGCTGCACTGGTGCAGCGACTGTGGGCCGATGACGTAATGACAGTGGCCATGCCAGACCACACAGGAGTGATTCACGTCAGTTGGAATCAAGCTGATGGAGGGGTGCTGCGAACACTGGATATAATTCGGAGCAATTACAAAGGTTCCAATAAATTACATTCGGCTATTGATGTGAAGCGCTGTGAAAAAAGTATGGAAGTCTCCTGTAATGCAATGCACATGCAGCACCTACGGTCCATGAAATCAGACTCTTGGTGCTAGCGCAGGTGAGCAGTATTCTTGCCGAGAGCTCGTGCCACTCCACGAGGTACCTTAATTTACTGACCTTAATAAATTAACGTGTAAAACATACATATAACAAAACACTGAAATGCTCGGGATGAACATACTTGATTCTTGGGAGAGCCCGGAGTTCTTAATTATCAGCATATTTATACACAAAACCTTATTTTGTGGCACCTCGAAAATCATGTGGGAATTTAATGTCTGTCAAGTTTTGTGGCACTCTGTGACCGGAATGGTCAAGTTAAATTAAAGACTGAATATTCGCCACATAACTGTTTGGCTTAACCAGATACACTTTTACACTCTAGAAACCATATAAAACACTTCAAATTATATTATTCTGATAACCCACGCCTAATTAAATATGCACATGGTATGCATTTACTCTGCTATTACTTTGAAATGTCATAAGAGCGAGTTACACTAACACTTGCCTGTAGGCTTAAAATTATAATGCAATTTTCTAAATGTTTCTTCACTTGATTCCTATAAAAAATAAACATCATTATTCTACAGTTGCCACGGACACTATATTGGCTCACTCGGTACTGGGTCGTGACATGTTCACGAGTGAATGTTGCTGACACGTATGGCAACACACCTCAAGTGAATTTCGTATGCTGCACTGGTGCAGCTGCTGTGGGCCGATTACATGGCCACACTAATCATGCCAGACCATGTAGGAGTGGTCCACATCAAATGCTTTCTCCTCGGAGAGGCTACTGTCACAATGAGTGGTTGCGGCTCAACGCTGCATGGTGCAGCAGGTGATTGAGCGACGCCTCAGTCTGGGATGCAACAGTCTCGGTGAGATAAGCTGTACAGAGCCAGATCGCCCTGCTGCAGGGTCACATGCCAACTGGTGCTGGTTTGACTTACCCTTGACAGGTGAAATATTACTGACTATCGAGAGCTGGTCAACTAGCATCATATCGGCCAATCCCCGATTGTCATTAATGGTCGCCTGGTACAGCTGGGAGAACATGGGCTATTCGTCCTGCTGACCTGAAAAGGATGGCAAATAGATTTTCGTCAGATGTACATTTTGCAGACGGGGCTGCAAGAGAAGATGAGGAAGAAGCTTGTACAACATGAGATGAGAGAAATGAGGTTATGAGACACGTGAGTTGGACAACTGGGCAAACAAGGACTTGTCCCACTACTACTCCTGCTGCTGCGTTATCTGCACTGACAGCATCGATTCTGTCGAGTATAGGGTGGCTGCTCTGTCGAGGAGATGCTCGACCTGGAACTGGACCTGGCAATCGATGAATCGGGTGACCTGGCAGTCGGTAATGTGGCACTTGGTGATGCAGGTGTTACCTGGAGGGTCGCCGACATCGCGGTGCTGGGCGCTACAGCTTCCGGCAGTCCTCTGTAGTCCCTGACACAGTCCGTGGGAACAAGTATCCCCACGGCCTGTGGTGCCACCATGGTGTCTGGTGTCTCTGACACCCTTGGGGCATCAGTATTGGTTTATATGGTAGTCCGGCCGCATATAATGCAGGTGGCAGGCACCTCTTGTCTGCCAGGACTGTTTCGGTCTACTTTTTTGGGGGTTTAGGTACCTTGCGATGCCAAGGTGCCCGGTTTCGCATATGTGGCACTACCCGTAGGTCGTCGCGGTGGAATTTTGCTTTCGGCATGCAACAATCTGGATGATTTAGTTAGTCTCTTCCACCCTTCGCATCACTATGTGAGGCCCACTCCAGCAGGTGGCAAACCCCGCACAGAAATTGGTGCATACTTCAGACTGCTAATGTTATTGCATGTAAATAGACTTTGCAATTCTTTTTGTGGACATGTGGTTTCTGGCAGCCACTGCTGTAAGTAATGTTCCTGCATTTCCAGATCTCGTTCAAGGTGGTGCTCTTCTAGGGCTTCTGTATCTGAGAGTCCTGAGTTCGATGCCGGTTTTGGGAATGCATATTCCCGAGGCCATGCATGTCCGTTTCGGTATAACAGTTCTGGGACGAGTGGCCAGTGGCCTCATTCTGTCGTTACCTGAGGCAGAACAAGATCTACAGGACATGTGTCCTCCAGGAAATGTGGTCGTCCCTCACACGAAGCTGGAATTGCACCTTAAACTCCTGGTTCCTTAGATCTGTGGGGTTCACACGGGGGTCATACATGGCTGTTGTGTGGCGTATTGCCCACAATTTGGTACAGAGTCTTCACCACCGTTTCCCCATGAACTGTGGTCCATTGTCTGAGAGAATCACTTGTGGGTAGCCCCAGTGAACGAAGAAGTCGTATTGCAACATCCCCTCTATATTTTTGAGGCTTGAGCATGGAAGATGGTAGGCTTCACACCACCTAGTGCATAAGTCCGTCACCGCTAACAAAAATCGCTTCCCATTCGGCACGCAAGGGTATGACCCCATCATATCTAATGCGATTGTTAGTAACAGTTTCTTTGGTACTCTGGGTTGTTGTTTGGTAACCCATCTGCACGGTGTGTTTTCAGGTGATTGCACACTTCGCAGGTATCCACAACCTCCCGCACTTGTCGGGTAAGCCTTGGCCAGAAAGAGGTTGTTAGTACGTTATGCTTGGTTTGTGCGGCTCCCTGGTGGGCGGCTAGATGGCTGGCATGGGAATGCATCAGGATGAATGTGCGTACTTCATCCAGTACATATGTTCGCCAGTTACCCTCCTCCTCCACGGACAGGTCACCAATCAGTTATCGACCGCATGCCAGTTTGTCAGCTGTTCCTGAGCATAGAACATGTGGCGCTCAGCAATATCAGCAGACAGCTGCTGCACGGCGAGCACTCGTTCATACTCTGCATCACTTGTTAGGTCTTGGTGAGGGGTGGCAGCTGCATCCATGGCAATGTGTTGCAACATAGCAGTGGGCGAACTGTCAGGCGGGAACAAGACTTCCTATTCTTCTTCGTCTCACCCTATTTCAGTAGCACAGGGTGCACAGGAAAAGGCATAGGCTAATTGGTTTTCTTCACACTGGATGTGTTACACCACGAAATCGTAGTCATGTTGTAACATGGATCACTGTGTGAGTTTACTATAGGTGGTGAGCATGTTATGAAGCCACATCAGGCAACGATTGACGGTCCTCAGCGAAATTGTCGATACTATATGTGTTGGCGGCAATGTATTAATGCCGAAACGATAGCTAGATATTCCCTCTCATTCACACCGTAGTTATGTTCGCATGGGGCGAACTTCGCACTGCTGTAGTTTATGACCCTGTGCTCCTCATCGTCGTCTTACTGAAATAGGACGGTGCCAAGCCCCTCTTGACTGTAGTTATAAATGCCTCGGGGGTTTTTTAACGAGGTAGTTTGCTGAAAGTGGAACTTTATAGAAACGAATGCATCCTGGGTGTTGTCATCTCATTGGAAGTGCAATTGTGTTGATAACAGGGCAATTAGCGGGGTTGTTATCGTGGCAAAATACTGCACGTAGGACCTTAACCAATTAAAGGGATAATAAATGCACAAGTGGTCCACCCGTTATAATGTTCAATGGATCGAATGGAGCATGGATGACAGCAGCCTGAATGTACGAGTTATCAGCAGGACGACTATTCCATTGGAATATTCTTGTATCAGCCATGGCATTTGCTGAGATTAGGCATAGGTGACATGTCCTATTAAATGCTGTAGAGGACCAGGTGGGAAGTCAGCAAGTATTTAATTTTGGCTACGAACTACATCATGGTAACGTGTGTTAAGTTAATTTTTGGCATAACAACTGCGTCTCGAAGGTGAAACAGTTCCATGGTGATATTAGCGGCGATGTTGTTATTTTGTTACTTCATTGTAGTCACTGCTACTTTTACTATAGTTATTACAAGCAAGTCTGTTAGTGACATTTTTATGACTCTTTTCGGTTGTGCTTCTCTGAAGTAGAAATATAAGAATTCTTCTGAAACAAATGTGATTAAAATTTTTAATTGTATAAATGTATGGTTTTTATATGATTAGTCTTTGGCAGACAGTTTGAGGGTATTAGTCTCACTAGCAGAAATTATAGCAATGCATGTTTGTAAAGCTGCCTGTAGGGCTTTATTATAGTGTAACATTTCTTCTTTGCTACTAGTTGGCTAAAGCTCTTGATAATTAATGTGGGTGTCACTTCAATGGTTAGCATGGTATGTTTGTACTGTGGTGGCCTGAGTGAACAGAATCTTCAGAATTTTTCAAATGTTTGTTAGCAAACCCACAAGTAATGGCATTTTTGCTAAAGGATGAAATCGAAGCATATTATAAATGTTGGTGTCTCTGCAATGGTTCATGATAATTATAATGATGAACCGAGAGAACTGAGTGTTACGTTTGTTAAAATGCATACTCTATGCCATTGCATTTTGGTAATGCTGTCTGGTTTAACTGTAGATAGATATTACTATTTATGATAAAATACCCAAGCAGCTGGCCTGTATTTTATGTAGGAATGCTTATGATGTGTATTATATGTCAAATATGTTTACCTATGCACAGAACTGAAACTCCTAGTGCTCAGTCACTGGAAAATAGGATAATAATTGTATTCAGCATACTTACATTTAATAAAATAGTTTTGATGACTCACTTTTGTAGTTTGTTTTCGCTTTATGTGCAAACTTTTGCATTGTTAGTCTTTCATGGCACCGAATGGGAACAAAAACTTTGTATCGCCGATTGGGGCAAATTAACACCACATGCCACTAGGAAAGGACATTATAGTTCTGCGCCACTCTGCTCTTTCGAGCTTGATAACTAGTAATGTATTTGTGTTGTGAGGTCATTGTAAGTCATGCCTACTCCATGGTTGTATAAGTTAAGCAAATCTGAGTTAGTAGCCAACCTTCAAGCAGCTGGGGTGGTAATATAAGAAGAGGGTGACATTTATAAATTAAGGTGCAAATTTGTAGTCGTCATAAAAGGTGCAGAAAAGCATAGTTCCAGTTTGACTAAACAGAGTACAGGCACTGAAGGAAACAGTGAAATGGTGTGAGGTGTGGTATTGGTCGGTTTCTATTTTGTCCTAAGTTGTCTTAAAATCATCCCTCCCTTGGTTAACTTTGAACTACTCTCCCTTCTGGAGTTCAAAAAAGCAGTTGATAGAGTCAAACGTTGTCAGTTAATAAAATCTGATATGGAACTTCTGCATGGGCTGAACTTATACTGTTTGGGGGAGGCTTTTGTTGTTCTTTTGGAAGGTTTGCAACAGAGGGAAATGTGATTGCAAATAAAATGTAAGTTGTGGAGGCCTTTGTATCGTAAAAGGTTGTTGCAGGGTTTGGTACAGAATCATGTGCACAGATTCAAGAGAAAAGGGGAAAAGTTGAGCCAATTCATACAGGAACTAGTTGAATGTGCGGCTGCATTGGCCATTACCCTGAACGAGGAAGAACTGATCGTTCTGGTTCTTGGGAACATGTCCCTCTCTGCTAGGCAACTTTGCATTTTCATGTCTAAACCCAAATCTGTCCAGGAATTGAAGGTATGGGGGGTGGAAGTGGACCATTTAGAGTTATTCTTGGACCAGTATTGATGAGAGAAAAAAAAAGCAGTGTTGTTAGTCTAGTAGATGCTGACATAGGCAAGGAAAGGGTGGTCACATGCTACAATTGCGACAAGCCTGGACATGTGCTTGCGTGGTGTAGAACACCTAAAATGAAGATGTGGAAATGTTTTAACTGCGAGCATGTAGGTCATTTCGGGGTCATTTGCAGAGCAAGAGTAGTCATTTAGGTGTAATTTGCGGAGCATGAGTTCAGGCTGAGCAAAGAACTTGTCTGGAAGAAACTGTTGAAAATGTAACTGCATGGTATTGTGATCAAGGAATTAGATAAAATGTCTGGTTGAATGGACGCATAACAATTATTAAATCTCACTGACGAAATATGTTAGTAAGTTTATATACAGAGCAGTTGCAATGCAAAGTAGATGTGCATATTGTTACTGTAGAAAGAACATCACTTTTTTCATGAATATGACACAAGACAATGTTTGTATGAAATCTGCTATGGAGCTTACTTCTATGGCTGCACCTTCTCCCACTTCTGGAAAATTACAATGAAAACAATTTTGCTACTGTTTAAAGATCTTCAGCAAAAGCTGCCATGCTCGGCGACATGAGAAAACCACATGTACGAATATTCCTTTTCGCACTATGAAACATTACGACATTGGTTCCATGCAGTTTATGGAAGGCGATATATGAAGGAACACATCGAGATCTGCAAGGTTTCGTCAACTGGTCGACAGTATGTGATGTCTCCAATACCCCATGCTGCATCGGTCGGTATTCATTCGTCATGAGATAATGATGAGACAGTTAATGCTAAAGATAGAATGCACGCAGTAGAGTTTTTTGTATGGAATGTACACTTGCAAGACTTTCATGTGAAGTCGACGAACTTCAAAATAAACAGCCATCGGCTCTAAATACTGATGATGACCATGCGACTCATACATAGAAAAGTAAACTTGATATTGGGGATGAAACAGGAGGCGAAGACGATCATGAAGATAGCAATGATGTTAATGACTATGAAGACAGTGTTGATGAAGTATCAATGATAATGATGATAATTCTCTCGACGTTCCCACACATTTCCCAACCAGTTTCCTTCGACAAGTAGTGTGAATAAGGCAGAAGGCATCAATAAAGCTCGTTTGTTTGCTGCAACGAGAGAAATGGAGATGGCAAGAAAATGCTGAGAATACTGTCTACAGGTTTACAGAAGACCCGAATGAACCTGTTTATTGATTCAGACATTTGATTGTTTTGCAACAAGATGGAGATTTCTCGCACACTAATGAGATATCTTCTATCAATAGTGAACTTAAGGATCGGAGTTATATCAGTTGAGACTGTAGGCTACTATCCACGATCTGCAAACATTTGAGAAATGTAAAGATCGAATGTATAAAATAATTAGAAAGATATAATTATATAATAAGTAAATTAATTAAATATGTGAATACATAGTAATCTTAGTTTAGTTTCTTATTCAGACCGTCCTGCTTCTCTGAAAGACTTATTAATTGAGTGTTGAGTACGATCGATTGCGGGAGTCTGTTTTAGATAAACTTTATGACAGTGTGTTCATTAGGAGGGGCCGTGGTAGAATCTGAATTATTATGACTTACTCGGGTTGATTAAAAATTGGCGGAGTTCTATAAGGTGAATGAATGTACTGGGGAATATATTTTATGTTAGTTGGCCTGGTCATTCGCATTAGTCGACTTTTCTACATTGGTTGTCACTGACTGTTGGTATAGCTGCGTTGTATGGTGGGTTGGTCTTCACTACTTTTCTAGCCATTTTTGCAGGAATTGGTTTTGGCAAGAGCTAGTCTTGTGTAGTGTTACATCTCTTCAGGGACTGGTTGGGTTTTCGTTCAAATAAAGGGAGAGGGGTTGAGAATCTTGTGATTGGTTGATGATGAGGGTGGATGGTGAGGGGACGAGCTGTTGCGAGTTATTGTCGTTGGATTGGNGGGGGGGGGGGGATTTAGTTGATTGGATACTAACGTGCATACATTTTAATGGTAGCTGAGCTACAGTAAATAAATTGCGAGGAAAGTGGAGCGATGGAAGGTGTGTTGTCGGTGGCAGGATAGGGGGGATAGGGTATATATATCTACATAAATTCAATAATTCGCTTTGGGGATCGTAAGATCGATCAGCTATATAGCCAATGATATATAGAAGTGGGGGTTTAGACATCTGCTAATCTTCGTCCCAGGGAGTGGTTGTGCTCTGCCATCTTTATGAGAATCAATATTTTAAGGTTTTGATTTTTCGTATTAGGTATGTAACTTATTACTAAATGGTTTTTATGTTTTTGTAATTTTTAGCAATTTTTTCTTGATTTTTTGATTTAAAGGTCTTTTGGGTTTAGTTTATGCTCGCCAACATTCAAACTGGTGGTTGGAGTAAAAAACGCGATTGAACCAGGTTCGATACCCGGCCAGGTCACTCCCGAATTTTTGCATGTGGGAATCGTGCCAGACGATGCCTCTAGTTGGAGGGTTTTCTCGAGGATCTCCTGTTTTCTCCGCCCTTTCATTTCTGCGCTGCTCCATTCTCTTCTTGTTTCACCCTTATCGGCTCTCAATACCTCGTTAAGAGCCGCCCAAATCGTTCAAATTAAGCTGGATATATTTGGGTTATCCTAACCATTTAAATATTCAAATATGGCTCGGAGGAATCGTATGTAGAGGGTTAAGGTGGCCGCCTAGTTGAAGGAATGTTTCATGTCTGAGAGAGTAGGAGTGCTTTGGGCGACCGAAACATGCGCATAAACTCTCTCATCGCCTCTACGCGCAAAGCACTGAACTAGCGTGCAGTCTTGCCATCGATAACGCGCCTCTATGAGACTTTCAGCGGAGACCCTACCCTTTTATGGCGTAATAATAAAAATAAAGATGGGATGAACGTCCCTATTCCTTTTTTAACATTTCGTACCGGAATGTTTATACGTAAAAGTGACAGTGAAAACACCCGATTCAGCCATTTTCACTATCACAAAAACATGCTTTAGAGAGAAATGGAGGTACTGAAAAACGTATACAGACGCGTAACGTTTCTTAAGGCGCCCGCCTACCTAATGAGTGAACAGCATTGCAGTGTGTCTGAAATACACGTTTTTCTCAGAAACTGCTGCACGTGTTCGCAATCTGTTTTCGTAAGAAAAGAAATCACATTTCAGTCCATGTCTGCAAACCATTTTCAAGGCACCCCGCGCCAAGGAAACATGATTTTGAAGGTCCTAAAAATCGCTAAAAAAGGCTTTTTCAAGCTGTTGTATCTTAAAATTTACTTAGAAAAGTTGCATGAAACTCGTTTAAGAACATGGGTTAAAGTTTTGTACAGCATTTGCACAAGTAAAATGATAGGGTCACCGCAATAAATTTCAAGAGAAACGCGTATTTCTGCGGCATGTTTTGCACTTGCTCGGTATCCATCAGGTGGTGCTCTCTTGGGCCTTTGCCCGCCCCAGCCTGAATACGAGGGTGGGGGAGAAAGGGACCAGCTCTGGCGCGCTTAGCAGCCCCTCCCTCTCGCCGCACAGGGTGTGCAGTAAACGCGTGCGAGTTGAGCCAACGCCCTGGCTGTTAGTAGAGCCTAGTGAAGTGCATTGAGCCGGGTGAAGGAACCAAGGAATGCTTTCTGCTATGTGAACAATTGTTAGTTTTTTCTTTTGAGTAGTCATATTGCAGCACTGGAAGAATGAATGGTGTTGACGATACGAGAAGACGAGGGAAGAAAGCCAGGCTAAGGTTGCACGCAAATCGCAGGAAACGAAAGTGGAATACAGGAAGAGTTATATATTTCGACGGTACCAGGTAGGTGTTATTCGTGTATAAAAGTATTGTGGGAGTGCTGTTTATACATGTGTGTTTTCATATCATATTTTCAAGTGTATTTCCAAACAAACTGATCTTTATTTCACGAAAATCACTAAAAGGAAGTTAAAGTTACTGTAACTTGACACGTAAATAAAACAGCATATTACACTTGTAAATTTTTATAAAATTAGTTTAAAAGTGTTACAGTGTTTTCATAAAACACTGTATGTATGCGGATCAAAGTATTGTACCAAGACCACCACATTTATTGAACAATCAGGATTTATTTCACCTTTCACGAAAGGAAACTCAGCTTCTTAGTGCTAAAGGCGTTTGTTTGACTAAGTACTTATTAAAAATGCGTCAAGCAAATTTCTCGGATAAAATAAACGTATGTGTAGATATTGTCTTTCCTTTTATTTTCGAGTCAGTATTTAAGAAACTTTGTACTCTGATAATTTCTAACAACCGAAAATAATCTTGGACCGATTTGCGTGTTATGCCATCATTTGCATACTAATTCGTGCGTGTTGCCAATGGGGTTCACATGTTGAAGTGTTAAAGTGTGTAAATTATGAATCTAATATGAGTGTGTCGCGTTGATGCTATATGACGAGCGCATTTGTAACAGACAAATTTTGTTATTACCTTCGGATCCACAATACGTGTATGTCTGTTATCGGATCCGCAATGCGTGTATGTCTGTTGTAATTGCTCCAAATCGTAATATAATAAATTTTGTAACTTAATATAACGCAAAAAGATGATTTAACTAAGTGGCAAGCACTCTTATTACTGTTTAGTCCTCAGGTTCTTACTTACGAATGCTTCTCTTTTTTTTTTTTCCTAGATACAATTTAAATGTTAACTAATTAACATCAACATTTGTTTAAACTATTTTTACTGACACGTTTTTATCTTTTGCAGAACACGTCTGATAAGTAAAGAAGAATCAGACAAAATTGCAAACAATGGATGTGCCCAAACAGCTGATTCGGGACCCTCCGTGTCGTGTACTGACCATCCGCCATGTAGAGACTCACGTGACGACTGTTATGCGAATACAAATGAAAGGTAAGTCAGATATAAGAAATAAGAATATAAATGTATTGTGAGTGGGTGTAAAATTAGCGAAGAGTGGCGGTACATGTTTTTTCATTAGAAGGGAAAGGGGATGCATTACTGTGAACCGCTTTTGCAGCATATTAAATACACCGAGAATATGCGAACACGACAAAGTAAATTCATGTAGCAGTCGCGTATGTCACGTTTGATGTCTATGCAATGAACTCGCGGTTGTAGTAGAACTTAACATCGTAAGCGATACGTCGAAATTAATTCAGCACTGCTGATTAATTGATCGCATGACGTCACCTCCTTGCTCACAAAAACTAATACTTATTACAGTTAACCATAAAATTGGTAGACATATCAATGTGTTGCATGAGTTCGATTTCGGACATTGTAATTCTAAGATGATGCCTAGACGTCAGCGTCTAGAAGTTGCGTCCGAGATATGTATGTGTTATTCAAATAGGAGGGGTAAATTAACTTCCTTCTTGCTTTTAAGAGTTTCATACAAAGGTTATTGTGTTCCCTTCTCATATATATATAGAAAACGTGGAAAGCATGTTGATGATGATGTTTCTGGCAATAAGTCATATTAAGTAAACACAAAATTCTTTATATAGTCTGTTATGTATTAAGTCAGGAAATTATATACATATATATTGTATATGAATATATACTTTATACAC
>NQII01008027.1:51089-85790 GCA_002778355.1 Clitarchus hookeri | reverse complement strand
GCACCCTGGCCGCTGGCACCATGGCCATGGCTGTAGCTGGTAAAGTGGATGGATGCCGGTAAGGCCAGCTTTCGAGCGAAGTGATGCGGCTGTAGTACCAGGATTGTGCCGCTCTCTGCCCGCGGACTGTTATGGCTCGGTGGGTGGCACCTGCATGATCTCAGCTGGCCAGGACCCTGGATCCTTGTTGTGCTGTGTGGCCACCGCTGGTACTCGCCCTGGGGGTGGCACCAGCGGGGAGATTGCTACACAGCTGGGGAAGATGCTCGTTCTGGGGCTGCCTGTGCACTGCGTATCACCCATGGCGAGACCAGCGATGCCTGCTCCGTGGCCGCCGGAGCTATATGTTGTATTTTGGGCCGGCCACCCACACATGCTCCAGGATCAGTATATCGCAGGTTCATGCTCTCGCATTGCTTTCTCGTATGATCTGATGTCGGCCNACCACACATGCTCCAGGATCAGTATATCGCAGGTTCATGCTCTCGCATTGCTTTCTCGTATGATCTGATGTCGGCCAGATGGATATCATATCTGTGCATATTTACATAATGATTCTCTGCTGACAACTAGATGTATGTGGTGCGTCCACAGTGGTGCTTGCATCGGACCAGGTGGACTATCTCTTCAATATAAACCCCAGGCTGTTCCCCACCTTGTGTGCATACACCACCTCGCGTGGGTGGAGCTCGGCTGTATATCATGTTGTCTCCAGCATAATTTCTTTTAAATACTGTTCCTGCATCTGTGCTCAGAGCACACGTCTCTGGCACAGGTCTGGAGTAGCATTACTATCGATATCAGATGATGTCTCTCCTGGACTCAGCAATTCTTGGCTCTGAGCCACAGTAGCTGGTGTTTCTCCTGTGACTGTGTTCACTAGGCATCTTAGGCAANGTCTGGAGTAGCATTACTATCGATATCAGATGATGTCTCTCCTGGCCTCAGCAATTCTTGGCTCTGAGCCACAGTAACTGTTGTTTCTCCTGTGACTGTGTTCACTAGGCATCTTAGGCAAAACAGTGCATTGGATAGATGAGTGTCCCACTGCCCATGATAATCACCCACCCGAAGCTGCAATTGCACCTCAAGCTATTGATTGCACCACTTGGAGAGGGGGGGGTTGGTGCAAGGGTGGTACACCGGTATGGTATGGGACATCACTCCTATCTGGGGACACCATGATTCCAATAACTGTCCACGAACTGGCTACCATTATCAGTGAGTACTACTTCCAGGAACTCACACCGTGGGGAAAATTGTGACTGCAGTATGGCACAGATGGTTGTTGCATGCATATTTATAGCCGCATAGGCTTCCATCCACTGGCTAAATAAGTTTGTCATCACAATGAGAAATCTCTTCCCATAGGTTGTCTGTGGGTAGGGCCCCCTGATATCCAGCATAATACTCTTAAACAGTTCTGTGGCCACACTGAGAATTTGTGCTCTTTCCATCTCCTCACATAGTCTTTTTCAATTGGCAATCTTAGCATATGTGTGCATGGCCAGTGCTCATAGTCTGCTACGTGTCTCTCTGTCTTCTCGGCCCCAGGATGATCGGCGTGAATGTAGTCACATGAGAATAGGAACACACTTTCCCTTGCTTCTGGTGGCACATATAGTTTCTACCAGTTAGACCTCGGTGGACAAGCCTGAATCACCCAGATACCACATGCAAATTCTCCTTTACCCCTGTGGTGCATTGTGTAGCGAACTTGTCAGCTATGGTGGCATAGTTTGAGATACACATACATGTCACTGGACTTGCACTTGCATTTGGGGGGGGTGTCTCATGGAGGGGTTCATGGTTACTGTATTGAGCTCTGCCGGGGAGCGGGATCTATCTCGGTTTTCGCTGGGCTTGCATGCAGCAGGTGGTCTTGCCGTATGGAGGAACATGGCACCACAGTCCATTTCATTGTGTAGTTCCTCACTTCGCCAGGGTCACGGGATAACAGGTACCGCCATTCACTTTCCCTTTCTGGCATGTGCTCCACGACAAAGTCAAATAATTGTAATAGTAGTTCCCAACTGACTAATTTTCCCCTGCGGCCTTGCATGCTGTCAAGCCACATTAAACACTTATTTTCAGTATGCAGGGCGCACTAGCATCCTTCTAGGTGTGATCTGTACCAGCGAGGAGCTCACATGGTTGCTAGACATTTGAGCTCATTGGAGTGGTAACATTTTTCTCTACGAATTTAGCATTCTCATAGAACACAGTTAGTTTGTTACCATTGTCATCCAGCTGGTATGGTACCACTCCCACGCCTAGCATACCGGCATCAATCTGTACATACATGCATCGGGAGGGGTCCATTCGTGACACAATATGACAATTCCGAAATTGTTCCTACAGGGACTCGAGCGACTGTTGTGCCTCTTCAGTCCAGCAGAATTTTTATTTATGTGGGAGTAAATCTGTCATGGGAGCAGCTATTTCTGCAAACCGTGGTATGTAGTTACACAACAAGTTTGTGCACCCTAATAACTTTTGTAGCTACTTGCGCATGGCGGGTTGTCCTGCCTCAGATATTTTCCACAAGTGGGTTAGATGCAAATAATTTCCCTCTGTGCAAACAATTTGTCCCAAAAAGTCTACTGTTTTTTGTCCCATGTGACATTTGGCTTGTGATATAACATGTTGGTGAGTGGCTAATTTCTCCAGTACACTAATACAAGCCCTAGGTTATGGATATGCTCCTCCTAAGTCCTAGACTATATTGTAATGTAACATGTTTACATGGTTACGAATTTGTCTATGAACCCAGCGAGTTCTCAGGACATCATATGCTCGAATGTAGACGGTGCACACTTTAAACCGAACAGAATGGCTCGAAACTTTAACTGTCGGCCATCCGGGGTGGTAAATGCAGTTTTCTCTGATCCGATGGGAACCTGCCAATATCCAGTGTGGAGGTTTAGAATAGTGAGCACTTGCACATCCTACCAGGTTGGCCAGTGCGTCGCCTACACTGATATACAGGTGTGGGTGCTGTCGGTCACCAAGTTCAATGACCTGAAATCTGTACAAAAACAAGTTCCTCAGTCTTTCTTTGGGACTAGCACTATGCATAAGGTAAACCTAATGTCTGGTGGCTCTATAATTTCCTCACTCAAAATTAGCTGTGGTTGTCGCGTGGAGCAGGTACACCATTAGCAAGATCTTCAAGATGGAAGGGCTTGGTTACCTGATTTATTGGGGTGACAATGGCATAGGCAGTGCGCCTCTCCCCGGTGCCGATGTGCAGTCGCCTCGTGGCCACCTCTATCACCACCTCCTGCACCTCTAGCCACGGCTAATCCAGCACCACTTCCTCCTGTTGGCCATCCACGCACTACTTCGGTCAGCGACAGCTGGTCGTAGAGCTACATTGCGACGTGCCCAGGGTGGTCCCAATGCCATCGTGTCTGGCGAGGTGCAGTACGATATGGTCGTTTCGGATGTGCATCGGCTGTACTAGTGTGGATTGCAGGAAGGTGTGACTGGCTGTGATGTCTACCAGAACAGCTGATGTTTGCTTGTTAAATTGCATTGGGATTTATAATAGGCAGTTTGTCCCTGTTGATATTTGCACGACAATCAGGTGTATGCAGGTCACATCAGATGGTGGTTGTTTGTCTGCGAGGAGGCCACCCTCAGACAATTCTTTCCTCACTTCCAGTTTTCCGACGATTGGTCGGGTGCATTTCTCACAAAGCAGTCACTGTGGCAATGGTAAGTTGGCACTGGACAGATGTGATCGAGCTATCTCCCTTTGTCTGCTACACTAGTAGTCTCGGACTTCAGGCGCTGCCTCGATGGCTCGGCTGGGCCGTTCACCCTCGTCAACCGCTGGTGGTGCTAACAGTTCCGACTGTGGGGGAAGTGTCAGACATCCATTCGTTCTGCTCGTACCAGGTTCTCGAGGGGGCTTGGTGCGGGTGTTAAACATTCAGCGATCAGACACAAGCCGACGATGGTGGGAGAACTACATCCACTCCACTGGTTCTCTGGTGATAGCAGGTAGGAACAGCTGCATAGTGTCATGCAGCTTTTTGGTGATGTCCGGCAGGCCTTCGTGGATGGGTGTATGTGGTCGCATTTGCCAGAACAGCTGAAGTTTCCATGAAATGAAGTGCTCCGCTGACTCGCCTTCTCGCTGTTGCTCACCATAAAACTGGGCATATCAATCTGGCAGTCGTTGGCATCTTAGAACCGACTCCTCAATCCCCTCGCAAAATCCATCCACGTCGAGCCCATGTGTAGCCAGAGTGACAACTATTCTCGTTCTGCATCTTGCAGTTGTGCACCGGTTCGTTCCGCCCATTCATCGGGTGGTGCACCATACCTGTTCAATTTGTCTTCCACACTTTCCCCGAGAACTCCAGTAGCGTGATGAACGAGGGTGGGGGCACATCTCACCAGATTCAGTCTCGTTGCGCACCCTATCCCAATCATAGGAACTTCCCCTACTTGCGTAAATGTCCTCACCAGTGTGGTGGGTTTCCCTGGGACCTCACCCTCTATGTCTGCTACCTCGTGACATGGTAACATGGAAGTCGGATCGCAGCTGTTCTGCGACATCATCGTACTAACAGTTTTGCTTCCAGCAGAGGTCAGCGAGGTGCCATATTCCCGAGTACATGTTAAACACATGTAGATTCCTTCCCCAAATGTCACCAGCTCTTGGGCATGCGCACAACAGCAGTGTCGTTTGGCATGGCAAGTCACACACACTTCCCGTTCCATTCTGTTTGCATATCAGTTCGGTATGTCACACAGTGTAAGCACTTTAGGAGGTAGGTTAAACTCCATGAGCTGTTCAGTTTTCACTCATGTAGAGTCTGGTTATCCTGTGTGGTAGCTTGTACACTTGCAGCTCCACATACTGTCACTCGAGATCAGATCTACGACTCGTGTCAGCATGCACCATTGACACCTCTTAACTGATAGGGCAAACATACAGACTGAAGATAGTCCACTCTCGCGCGGAGATTCTCGTCTGTTACCGCAGGCTGTCCAGAGGGAAGCTGGTACCATTAGAGGGGTGGTTCTATGGAATGTGGTGTGTCACAAGATGGCGGCTCGACAGCCATGTGCTGTACTGATGAAGTCCATATTGTTGACACTGTCCTCAGGGCATCTCGTGGCTGGTCCTCACAGAATAGAAATTTCACCACACGTTCCGGNTCCATATTGTTGACACTGTCCTCAGGGCATCTCGTGGCTGGTCCTCACAGAATAGAAATTTCACCACACGTTCCGGTCGCCACATGTTACTGTACATCTCATTGGTTCATGCTGAATGGGGTAGCGAAGTCCCATATAGTAGTGGTCAAGGGGGTTCTGGTTAGTTTCCAAATGCTCGGAATAAATAAAGGACTCCACTCAGTGTTTGCCCCCACTGAGAGGGTCTAGGCTCATAGATCAGGGTGTCTTAGTCCCTTCATGTGGCGATTTAATTCCCCTTGGCGGCACGTAAGTAGGGTGAACGTAATTGCAAATCATGGCACAGAGTATCTATATGTTACATGTCCACTGTAGGCTCTGGAAGATGCCACTGTCCCTCATGCCCTGGAAAAGAAACGTCTGGCTAGAGAATTCAATTATTGTATGCAACACAAAGTTACCATTACATTTGTTTATTTATGGAAATGCATGCATAGACGGTCACTTGTTACTCACTGACTTAGAATGGACAAGCACATACATTCCCCAGTAATGACTTATCTCATGTCTGTTACGCAGAAATTTCAAGTTGAAACCTCCTGGTCCCGAATAATGCTGCCAGGATGGTGTCGGGGCTGGCATGGGTGAGTAACGCAAGACGGTTCTGGCAAGTTTACATGAAGGAGAATAACAAAATCAGTTGACAAGCAAAGTAGGAAATCTCCCACATGCGAAACGCGTCCAGCCACAACTGCAGACCACAAAAGACTGATGAAAATGGTGGATGTGACCATTAGCAGGTGGCTGCTAGCGGTCACATCGGNAGAATGGACAAGCACATACATTCCCCAGTAATGACTTATCTCATGTCTGTTACACAGAAATTTCAAGTTGAAACCTCCTGGTCCCGAATAATGCTGCCAGGATGGTGTCGGGGCTGGCATGGGTGAGTAAATCAAGACGGTTCTGGAAAGTTTACATGAAGGAGAATAACAAAATCAGTTGACAAGCAAAGTAGGAAATCTCCCACATGCGAAACGCGTCCAGCACCAACTGCAGACCACAAAAGACTGATGAAAATGGTGGATGTGACCATTAGCAGGTGGCTGCTAGCGGTCACATCNCACCAACTGCAGACCACAAAAGACTGATGAAAATGGTGGATGTGACCATTAGCAGGTGGCTGCTAGCGGTCACATCAGGTATGTAATGGCAAACATATTTAAAACCCTTAACTGAACTAAACCTGCTCACTAAAATTTCCAGAATTTAAATCTATGCAATCCCAAGACTCTGTGACCCTTCTAACATTTATGTGTAATGAGAAATATGAGAGGGTTGCAAAATAAATCACAACAGCCAAAATAAAATATTCAAAACACTCAAACACAAAGGCCTCCTACCTGTACCTGACCCTTGCAAAATAATACCTGGAAAATAAAACACACTCCCTGGAAAGAGCTTCATTATGGTTCAAATTATTTGCAAAGCCCACACAGTGTGGGGGCGTGTTGCAGGGGCGGAAAAGCTGTGTGTAAGGTAGAACCACCAGCACCACCATACTCTAAATTCAGCGTCTGGCCATGTAGGAATAATTTGGTATCTAAAGTAATGATAGCCAACCCTCACCCAATGTGTTAAATATTTCTTTCTAAATGAAATACGTCGATCCCGCACACAACAGTCCTTTCTGCCACATTTGAGCACTAGCATATTATCTTTGCCCCACCACTTCCATCTGNGGATGTGACCATTAGCAGGTGGCTGCTAGCGGTCACATCGGGTATGTAACGGCAAACATATTTAAAACCCTTAACTGAACTAAACCTGCTCACTAAAATTTCCAGAATTTAAATCTACGCAATCCCAAGACTCTGTGACCCTTCTAACATTTATGTGTAATGAGAAATATGAGAGGGTTGCAAAATAAATCACAACAGCCAAAATAAAATATTCAAAACACTCAAACACAAAGGCCTCCTACCTGTACCTGACCCTTGCAAAATAATACCTGGAAAATAAAACACACTCCCTGGAAAGAGCTTCATTATGGTTCAAATTATTTGCAAAGCCCACACAGTGTGGGGGCGTGTTGCAGGGGCGGAAAAGCTGTTTGTAAGGTAGAACCACCAGCACCACCATACTCTAAATTCAGCGTCTGGCCATGTAGGAATAATTTGGTATCTAAAGTAATGAAAGCCAACCCTCACCCAATGTGTTAAATATTTCTTTCTGAATCAAATACGCCGATCCCGCACACAACAGTCCTTTCTGCCACATTTGAGCACTAGCATATTATCTTTCGGGGTGGTGAAGGTAGACCACTCCCACGGAAAGCCCACAATACCACGAGGTTTGTGTGACCCCTTATGTCGTGCACGCACACTCACTTCACAACACTGGTGTCGACTGGGCATAGCTAGTGGTGCTGGCATCGCCACACGTAGGTGGAAGNCTGGCCATGTAGGAATAATTTGGTATCTAAAGTAATGAAAGCCAACCCTCACCCAATGTGTTAAATATTTCTTTCTATATCAAATACGCCGATCCCGCACACAACAGTCCTTTCTGCCACCTTTGAACACTAGCATATTATCTTTGCCCCACCACTTCCATCTGCACTCCCACGGTAAGCCCACAATACCACGAGGTTTGTGTGAGCCCTTATGTCGTGCTCGCACACTCACTTCACAACACTGGTGTCGACTGGGCATAGCTAGTGGTGCTGGCATCGCCACACGTAGGTGGAAGTATACTCCGTTGACGCAGGGGGTCCTGCCCACAGGTGCCACAGGTAGTTTTAATTAGTCCGGGGGGGTGGGGGGTATGTATGACCAGCGGCCTGCACTCGACGCGCCGATGCGCTATTCATATGTTGTTCCACTTCGCCGACTCACTTGTCAGGTTTGGGCCAAGAGATGAGAGAGGAGGTACGACTACAACNTTCATATGTTGTTCCACTTCGCCGACTCACTTGTCAGGTTTGGGCCAAGAGATGAGAGAGGAGGTACGACTACAACCTGATAGGATATCGTGGTTTCAGGAGCGGGTAAAAAGCGATTATCATTATATGTTGGATTATAAGCAGTTCGCTGTAAAGTGAGCACTTTTGAGGCTGTATTTATTTTATTCATATTAGCCATTTTTTATCCTTCCACAAATTTTTCAAATACGTATTGCCATGTACGTAATAAACTTAGTATACACATTTCACCAGACTAAAATGTTAACGTCCAAGGCTAAAATAAAATATATTTATTGACTATTATTCCAAATGGGAGGGCTTCAAATGTGCTCACTTTACCATGAAAAGCCTATAGATGTAAATGCTGAAGGATTTTGTCTACATTAAAAGGAATTGTAAATGAGCTAGTCAATGACATCTCGCACTCTTTCGATCACTCTGGGCTGTCGCTGCTTGTGGCAGTTCCTGGGATCCCCCGTTGCACTGTTGGTGGTGCAGATTGTTAGAGTAATCCAACTATACCTACCTATTGAGAGTGTTGACCCTTCCAGATCAACAGTAAGGAGNTGGTGCAGATTGTTAGAGTAATCCAACTATACCTACCTATTGAGAGTGTTGACCCTTCCAGATCAACAGTAAGGAGGGCGAGATTGTTTGATGGGCCAATCTCACACGCCCAAGAACACAGTAATTCGGCATGAAGGTACATAGGTGGTAACNGGCGAGATTGTTTGATGGGCCAATCTCACACGCCCAAGAACACAGTAATTCGGCATGAAGGTACATAGGTGGTAACTTGTGTTATTTGGTTTCAGACAACAGGAAGTTAATGCAGTCGTGGAGCGACTGGTCATGAAATGAAAACATCAAATTTACAGTAATTTTGCTTTTGAAAACAAAACACTCATCTGAGGCACTGACCTTTTTGTGGCAGGTATGGCGTGTCACCAGCCTAGCCTACGCAGAACAAAACAAGATGCACTACCTACGTAAACTAATTGAGATGTAATTAANTGGTGCAGATTGTTAGAGTAATCCAACTATACCTACCTATTGAGAGTGTTGACCCTTCCAGATCAACAGTAAGGAGAGCGAGATTGTTTGATGGGCCAATCTCACACGCCCAAGAACACAGTAATTCGGCATGAAGGTACATAGGTGGTAACTTGTGTTATTTGGTTTCAGACAACAGGAAGTTAATGCAGTCGTGGAGCGACTGGTCATGAAATGAAAACATCAAATTGACAGTAATTTTGCTTTTGAAAACAAAACACTCATCTGAGGCACTGACCTTTTTGTGGCAGGTATGGCGTGTCACCAGCCTAGCCTACGCAGAACAAAACAAGATGCACTACCTACGTAAACTAATTGAGATGTAATTAAATGCCCAGTGCGTGAGTCGGCCAGATTGGAATCAGAACTGTTCCCAGATTTAAAAAAACAGATAGATGATAATTTCCGATAAAAAAAATAACATTAANCCTTGATTTTTTGGACCAATACAGAGGTTCTCGACTCTTTGAGCCATGTGCTGAGATGCTACTTGTGTTGTTCTTCAAGGCTTCCTTCCAGAAGGAAGGCAGCGCTCCTTTTTGCAGAGACGCGAAAACGCTAGGTTGCTCCTTTCCTTACCGAAGGAAAGGCTTGTCTCGTCCTTGTAGCGAGGAAGGCCTATCGTGTACCGAAGTCAGTTGAACCTTAGTGACGTCACGGAAACGTCATAGCTAACAGCCAATAGGAATAAGTGCAATATTGTGTGTACCCTAATTCAATTACTGGTGACTGGGAACTGGTGACTGGGGACTAGTGACTGGTGACTGGGAACTGGTGACTGGGGACTAGTGACTGGTGACTGGTGACTGGGAACTGGTGACTGGTGACTGGGGACTGGCGACTGGTGACTGGGGACTGGTGACTGGTGACTGGGAACTGGTGCTGGGGACTAGTGACTGGTGACTGGGAAATGGTGACTGGGGACTGGTGACTGGGGACTGGTGACTGGGGACTAGTGACTAATGACTGGGAACTCGTGACTGGGGACTAGTGACTGGTGACTGGTGACTGGTCATGCTCAGCCCTTCTCACCTCAAGNATGACTGGGAACTCGTGACTGGGGACTAGTGACTGGTGACTGGTGACTGGTCATGCTCAGCCCTTCTCACCTCAAGAAATTCTCAATATTCAGATGTAAAGAAAAGGTACCTATGGAAAATGAAAATTAAATATGTATCTTTGTTTCATGTCAACAATTTTGCATGACTTAACACTCGTCATGCTAAAATTAAGATAAACCGTGGTCTTCACTGGGTTAAAAAAATCATCAAAACTGTCCAAATGTATATAACGTATACAAGATCCCTCGCAACATGNTGGTCTTCACTGGGTTAAAAAAATCATCAAAACTGTCCAAATGTATATAACGTATACAAGATCCCTCGCAACATGAGTTTACCAACCTCCCCCCAAACTGACAATGGTCATTATTTACAAGTTGTGAAAAAGCATCAAACAACATGCGTAATGTAAGATACAAATAATTGAATTCACATCCACAAAGTTGAGAATTATCAAAAATNAAGCATCAAACAACATGCGTAATGTAAGATACAAATAATTGAATTCACATCCACAAAGTTGAGAATTATCAAAAATGTTAAAACGTTCTCAGAACGCTGGATTGAACCACATTTCATAAGCTTCTGGCATTCGACCTCGTTCCTCGGTCAGAATCAGGCCACTGCAGAATANGCTGGATTGAACCACATTTCATAAGCTTCTGGCATTCGACCTCGTTCCTCGGTCAGAATCAGGCCACTGCAGAATACACGTCAGGCAGCATGCACGCAGGTGACCATGTTCACTTTAACGAGGGCGGGNTCAGAATCAGGCCACTGCAGAATACACGTCAGGCAGCATGCACGCAGGTGACCATGTTCACTTTAACGAGGGCGGGTACAAAGGAATAATGGTGACAGCGCACGACTGCATCGGTGTCTCGAGGTCTTTGTATGTGCTCCACGTTAAAGAACANACAAAGGAATAATGGTGACAGCGCACGACTGCATCGGTGTCTCGAGGTCTTTGTATGTGCTCCACGTTAAAGAACACAGTGGGTGTGTGTTCTTCTACTGTTGCGTGTTAACATGTTTCACATACGACTAGCTTACCTGCCTATGTACCTGGAAGGCATCCAACTGCGACTTTACAAACATTGTCTGCTTTCTCTACAACCGTTCGCCTGAAACAGTTGCACCAAGGCAACGTTTTTATTNACATTGTCTGCTTTCTCTACAACCGTTCGCCTGAAACAGTTGCACCAAGGCAACGTTTTTATTTTACGTTGACGTTAACATGATTATGACGTCAGAAAAGACCATAAACACCAATGTGTTATGGTCACTGGGTCAAGGTCAAGGTCGAGGTCACCGACGTACAATATGGCGGTTGGGTGACGTCAAAACGTGGTGGCCGGCCGGCGCTGGACCCCCAGCTTCTTTTGCCCCACTTCTCCAAATTGTGCAACTCACATTGTTCAGTACATATTTGAAAAAAAAAATTATAATAAGTTTTTCATCAGAAGTCACCTCGGCTTAGGTTGATAGGCCTTAGCACTTGGGCGCATNAAAAAAAAAATTATAATAAGTTTTTCATCAGAAGTCACCTCGGCTTAGGTTGATAGGCCTTAGCACTTGGGCGCATATTATCTAAGTTCGAATACCCGCCGGGCCTCCAATTATTTTTACATTTGCCAGAAATGTTTAATGCACGTAAAGCCAAACAAACCTTTAGTTGCACCAGCCAACTCTTTGTTTGAGGAAACCAGATAAGAACAACAACATAATTTGGTTTCAACAAGAAAGTATTCCACTGTCCCTAAANTGTGTTATTTGGTTTCAGACAACAGGAAGTTAATGCAGTCGTGGAGCGACTGGTCATGAAATGAAAACATCAAATTTACAGTAATTTTGCTTTTGAAAACAAAACACTCATCTGAGGCACTGACCTTTTTGTGNAAATGAAAACATCAAATTTACAGTAATTTTGCTTTTGAAAACAAAACACTCATCTGAGGCACTGACCTTTTTGTGGTAGGTATGGCGTGTCACCAGCCTAGCCTACGCAGAACAAAACAAGATGCACTACCTACATACACTAATTGAGATGTAATTAAATGCCCAGTGCGTGAGTCGGCAAGATTGGAATCAGAACTGTTCCCAGATTTAAAAAAACAGATAGATGATAATTTCCGATAAAAAAAATAACATTAATGACTATTGAATATTACATGACCAGTTTTAAAAAAGTTGCAGATCCAGGAATGGTGGAAAACACACATCCAACTCCATATGCACCTGTTGGCAGACTGATTAGCATGGCGTGGGCTTGCCTGGAGGGACAGCCAGGTTCTCACCATGGTGTTCAATAAATATAAAACACAGTTTACAAACCAAAACAATTACACACAGAGCATTTACCCTTATAAAAATATATACAAAATACTTTTTTTTATTAATTTAACAAACAAATAACACCTGCAAAAATAAAGTTTTGTAAGAGAGTTAAGGGAGTTCTGTAGCAACGATTCATTATTTCCAATGGGGCTGTCTGTCTTTCCGAGTCCATTGTTTATTGGATTGCTATACAAATGAACCCGTACAATAATTGAAGCACTTTTAGTAGATGATTTATCNAAATAAAGTTTTGTAAGAGAGTTAAGGGAGTTCTGTAGCAACGATTCATTATTTCCAATGGGGCTGTCTGTCTTTCGGAGTCCAAACAAATAACCTAACGATATGTTTACTTGGGCATGTTATTAACTTCCACTTTTAGTAGATGATTTATCCTCTGAGTTTCCAGAATATGGGAGTGGCAACAGGATGGTAACATTGCCTGCTCAGTTGATGAGGGCTCGTTCCCACGACGGAAGTCATACTCGAGTGTGACAAAAGCAAAGCGCTAGCCGCTGGCTTTGATTGTGCCACTGGCAATGTTTATATCCGCTGCCACCTTGGAATGGATACGGTATAGCTAATTGCTCCTTATTAATTTGCATTATNGTTTATATCCGCTGCCACCTTGGAATGGATACGGTATAGCTAATTGCTCCTTATTAATTTGCATTATTGTGTAGTTGCAGGATATATTAGATTTTATCCTGCACATTCTATGCACTCGAACTTTGCACACAACACATGGACAGGGGTGTAAAAACTGAACGAAGCGGGCACACAAGGGGGAACTGCAATATGGGAACCACTGTGCCCCGACTTGCTACATTTATTTCCATGGCGGTATTTTTACTGGGGACTCTTCTGGGTGTAATCAGCCAGCCGGAATTATCACACCTTCAAAAGTTACCCCTTGAGGTCATGAAGGCAGAACGGCCATATGACTCCAATCATGTCATGGAACTATGTCGGTGGGNACCCCTTGAGGTCATGAAGGCAGAACGGCCATATGACTCCAATCATGTCATGGAACTATGTCGGTGGGATGCACTTCCAACACAGCGCACCAACTCTGCAGTCAGAAGAGCGGCCGCCCGCGTTCGGGCTTTGGCTATTCCCCAGTAGAGGGCGCATCGTAGCTGCACAAGGGTGGCGTGACGTGCGGGCTAAGGGAGGAGGGATGTGGCATGCATCAAACTAACATCTGACTAAATATATCGTATTACTTTGCATCACCGCGTTAGATGAGTGTGTTTTGTCATTTCACACTGTTTCATTCCTGAATCGCATTTGACTATATGATGGGGTCCACCACCTATGGTTTGAGTACCCAGCCAGGCATCTTGCTGCTAGGAATGTTTTGGTGATATCCAACCCAGCCTCTTGGTAACGTTGTTTCTCCATGCCTGTTGATTCTCAGCCCAAAAGCGATAGTGTTTCACAATTGCTTTTGATCTGCTAGCTGCATTTATACTTTCAGGAAAGTATGCCTTTACTTTCACTTTTTTGTAGCATGCTGATTCTCCTAAATTACCTATTTCCAGCTATTGAAATAAAAAAAGGAACTTTCGACTTGACGTATTGATAAACAAAACACACACACATATATGCACACACACACACACACACACACACATATATATATATATATGTGTGTGTGTGTGTGTGTGTATATATATAATGGAACTTAAATGGAAATTTCGCATTGTAATAAAATATTTTATTAAATTTTAAATTTGAATAAAATCTGAAATTATTTAACTGAAGAAGATGGCTTTCCAGAAACAAAAAGTTGTGTTGGTACTTAGAATACCTTTTCTTTATTTAAGTGGTGCACCCCCACCCCCTTAATATTTAATATTGCATTTGCAGTACGCCAGACTGGTGGTCCATGGCGAAGTCGTTGTGATATTAATTACTCATGGTGAATGAAGATTGTTAAGTAAATTATTTACTACCCCCAAGTTGATGTTCTAATAATTTTACCTTGCACCNGATTGTTAAGTAAATTATTTACTACCCCCAAGTTGATGTTCTAATAATTTTACCTTGCACCATAGGTGTTTCACTTGTTAGTGCCTAACCACGTGTAAACCAACAACAAAGGGGATTTTGAAGTATTTTGGAAGTTTTTGAATTTACTATTTTTAATTTTTTTTTTTTTTTGTAAAGGGGGAGCGATGTTTGGGGTTCGGATTTTTGTGTCTTGCCTTCTCTTTTAAAGAGGACTACACTTGTTGCGCTTAAACTAAGCGCACGAACCTTTTGAGCATCTTATAGGAATATGGTTGAGTTCGAATGAGTTGTTTGCCTGTTTTCTGGCGCTTTTGGTTCGCGTCCCAGCCCTGCAACCGGAAGGTATTTCAATACAAAACCTGCGGCATACAGACGAGCAGCGACCATCAGCCGCATTCGAACTCCAGTAAACAAGGAAGACTCTATTTTTCCCTTATCAAGTTTCCTTCTTCCTTGGCTGGTATGTCGAATGCGGGCGTTTAAACTTGGAATGAGCAGCTTTTTGTAGAAGGCGTGGACAAATTTTTCTAGCAGAATGTGACGCTATTATAACCTCGCCCTTTTGCATGCCTTCATAGCGAATTTGAATAGTGGCCACCAAAATGGCGTGTTTTACACGATGTGATGATGTGGAGGTTCTTACCCACAAAAGTATATTTTACGACCAACTATGTTATAATATTAGCCTCCTTGATTTTTTGGACCAATACAGAGGTTCTCGACTCTTTGAGCCATATGCTGAGATGCTCCTTGTCTTGTTCTTCAAGGCTTCCTTCCAGAAGGAAGGCAGCGCTCCTTTTTGCAGAGACGCGAAAACGCTAGGTCGCTCCTTTCCTTACCGAAGGAAAGGCTTGTCTCGTCCTTGTAGCGAGGAAGGCCGATCGTGTACCGAAGTCAGTTGAACCTTAGTGACGTCACGGAAACGTCATAGCTAACAGCCAATAGGAATAAGTGCAATATTGTGTGTACCCTAATTCAATGACTGGTGACTGGGAACTGGTGACTGGGGACTAGTGACTGGTGACTGGGAACTGGTGACTGGGGACTAGTGACTGGTGACTGGTGACTGGGAACTGGTGACTGGTGACTGGGGACTGGCGACTGGTGACTGGGGACTGGTGACTGGTGACTGGGAACTGGTGCTGGGGACTAGTGACTGGTGACTGGGAAATGGTGACTGGGGACTGGTGACTGGGGACTGGTGACTGGGGACTAGTGACTAATGACTGGGAACTCGTGACTGGGGACTAGTGACTGGTGACTGGTGACTGGTCATGCTCAGCCCTTCTCACCTCAAGAAATTCTCAATATTCAGATGTAAAGAAAAGGTACCTATGGAAAATGAAAATTAAATATGTATCTTTGTTTCATGTCAACAATTTTGCATGACTTAACACTCGTCATGCTAAAATTAAGATAAACCGTGGTCTTCACTGGGTTAAAAAAATCATCAAAACTGTCCAAATGTATATAACGTATACAAGATCCCTCGCAACATGAGTTTACCAACCTCCCCCCAAACTGACAATGGTCATTATTTACAAGTTGTGAAAAAGCATCAAACAACATGCGTAATGTAAGATACAAATAATTGAATTCACATCCACAAAGTTGAGAATTATCAAAAATGTTAAAACGTTCTCAGAACGCTGGATTGAACCACATTTCATAAGCTTCTGGCATTCGACCTCGTTCCTCGGTCAGAATCAGGCCACTGCAGAATACACGTCAGGCAGCATGCACGCAGGTGACCATGTTCACTTTAACGAGGGCGGGTACAAAGGAATAATGGTGACAGCGCACGACTGCATCGGTGTCTCGAGGTCTTTGTATGTGCTCCACGTTAAAGAACACAGTGGGTGTGTGTTCTTCTACTGTTGCGTGTTAACATGTTTCACATACGACTAGCTTACCTGCCTATGTACCTGGAAGGCATCCAACTGCGACTTTACAAACATTGTCTGCTTTCTCTACAACCGTTCGCCTGAAACAGTTGCACCAAGGCAACGTTTTTATTTTACGTTGACGTTAACATGATTATGACGTCAGAAAAGACCATAAACACCAATGTGTTATGGTCACTGGGTCAAGGTCAAGGTCGAGGTCACCGACGTACAATATGGCGGTTGGGTGACGTCAAAACGTGGTGGCCGGCCGGCGCTGGACCCCCAGCTTCTTTTGCCCCACTTCTCCAAATTGTGCAACTCACATTGTTCAGTACATATTTGAAAAAAAAAATTATAATAAGTTTTTCATCAGAAGTCACCTCGGCTTAGGTTGATAGGCCTTAGCACTTGGGCGCATATTATCTAAGTTCGAATACCCGCCGGGCCTCCAATTATTTTTACATTTGCCAGAAATGTTTAATGCACGTAAAGCCAAACAAACCTTTAGTTGCACCAGCCAACTCTTTGTTTGAGGAAACCAGATAAGAACAACAACATAATTTGGTTTCAACAAGAAAGTATTCCACTGTCCCTAAACAAACAATTAATTTGGTTGCGCTGAAAAAAAAACTTTGTTTGATGCAACGAAACCTTTTTCTCAGTGATGCCGACTCGCATAGCGACTGGTATACTGACTCGTGCGTCAGGCCTTACGTAAGCTCGCACAAGGCCAAGTACAACAGTAGGTATCGTGTAATATCGGTTTTACGCCCATGGTTCCGTTTCGTGAACTGTCCACGCTTACTCTGGCTGCCCAGGACTGCGCCCCAGTCCAGAGCTGCCAACTTGGTGATTTTCTCACCAGATATGACAGGTTGAAAAATAGTGATGACATTAAACACCTCGTGGCATATCTAATAATATGAAGGCTGGTTGAAGATGATTCTATTAACAGATTATCGCACTTCCTTATCTTCAGGATCGTTCATTTCCCCTGTATTTATGATGTGCACCTAGAGAGAGCAAACAAACATCGTGATATGCATTACATATTTTATTGTATGGTTACCTCTTTGTAAGTAGCGATGTGTGTGCTCTCTCTCTCTCTCTCTCTCTCTCTCTCTCTCTTGCGAGAATAACGAAACCGTTTGCCCTGTCCTAAGCGAATTTTTGTGAACGTCTACACCGAAAAAGTACTTCAAGTGTCCATTTATACATCTTGGGGGTATTGTGCGTTTGTATGTGCGTCTAGCGAATACGCTATTAAAGTTTTTCAGGCAGGATTTTATTTGCTTTTAATTTTTAATTATTTCCTTTTCTGACAATGATATATGCATTTTAAGGTAAGCTACTGTAACGAGTAATAATAAATAATACTTTGAGCTTTGAAAACCAATATTTTATTTGTTTTGTTTAAATTACATTTAGAGAAATTATAATATTACAATTAAGTGATTTTCTGGTAATTGTTGCGTATTTATTTAAAGAATTTCTCTTAAACAATTTGGCAGCACTGGCCGCAAGCTTGGCATATCGAGGGTTTTCCTTCTTATCGCCTCGAACGAGCAGAGAATCACCAGCAGAGCCGATAAGATAATGGCGATGTCCCTGCCAAAGAGATAAATTGTCACGACTGCCTAAGGCACATGAAGTTCACGTGTTAAATCCACACAAAAACCTGCATCTTCCACAACACTTATGTTTTACATCGCGTTCGCGACAGCACCGCATTCCACTTGAGACACGCAAGGAAATAATAAATTTGCTGGAATGTAGTAAATCATACCAAATGCAACTAAATACAAAGGCAGCAGTTAAATNAATTTGCTGGAATGTAGTAAATCATACCAAATGCAACTAAATAAAAAGGCAGCAGTTAAATGATAAAGATGACAAAACTAAACAATAATTTTGAATGCGATCGCAAATATTTTTTTTTCTGTCCCAGGAAATGGCTGCAGTGCTGAAAACTTTGTGTTATAATGTGGTAGAAGTCAATCGTAATGAAACCAACGGTTATTTAAAGATTGGTTACTGTCTTCTCAGAAAACCGTAGACAGGTCGAGTAGAAAGATCTGCAGCCTGAAAATAAAAACTGACTTCGACAGAAGAAAGAATTTCACATACAATATACTGTTCGTTCGTCGGCGTCGACCCTCTGAACAGCAGAGTAGGAAGTTATTATCAAGGAAATAACTATTGTATAACTAAGAGAGAATGACTTTTGAAGCCGAAACTTGAGCAATGAATGACGGGACTCGCGATGAACAAGCGACTAACAATTCAGTTATGCCCAATCAATAAATGAGCGGAAACAATCAACTACTCGGGCAATTTATAGGTAAGAATAAAAACTAAAACACTTATTATAACTTATGTTTCAAAACATGGCAATACATAGGAATACGACCCGATAGATGGGCTTCCATTAAACGGGTAAACGGGAAAGAGTTCATAAGTCAAAATACTTAATTTTAATAAAGGCAGGTTAATAAAAACCTCACAAAAAGTTTGGANGCGGGAAAGAGTTCATAAGTCAAAATACTTAATTTTAATAAAGGCAGGTTAATAAAAACCTCACAAAAAGTTTGGAATATTATGAGATGTAGCAGGGCGGGCGATGGGAATTATGTAGTTCTTGTGTGATCGACAGAGAGGGCACTAACGCATTGAGAATGCCCCAGCAGAAAACAGCATCAGTTTATAATCGTCCACGACTTCCAGAAACACTTCCAGATCTCACGAGAGCTGCCCAGATGGAATGAGACCTTCGTCCGGAAATGGTCATCGACACGTTGATTACATGCATGCCACGGCGTGTTAGGGACCTGTGGCAACACGCGCGTTTTTTTTTTCTGGCACTTGTTTTTCAGTCACCATACTGCTCGTTAGCTGACATTTATAAGCGAAACAAGTGTTTTATGAATACTGAAACGTGGTTTAGAATCCGGAAATATCTGTAACCTTCTTTCTCAACATTACATTTTATTTCTAAATAACGTAGTTAAATGTATCACGGACATCAAGCATGGCGCGCGACAACACAGTACGCTCACTGCAATCGCCTTCATTACAGTTTTGTTATTCTTGGTAATGTAGTACCTATATCATATTTAAATTTCCAAACTTTGAATCTTAGCAATCGTAAACGTAAACACAGATGACAAAAATAATACGTAAATCAATTAAACGTACAAACAAATAAGTTTTAACATGTGACGTAGGCCTACAGTCGCTTTGCAGATCACGACTGTGCGATGTGAGACAGGTTCCACAAATTAATGGGAATTGAAGTAATCAAGTGGCATATCGGTATCTACTCGTGGCAGATTGTCCGACTGCGATTTCACAAAGTAGCCTTCCATGTTAGTGCCGCGTGTTTGCAACGTGCCGGGGCCGGCCGCCGGCGCATGACTAGTGACGTCGAACCAATGAGAGAGCGTTCCGCATTCACGCGACAGCGGCCGCGGAAGTTGCTGTTTTAAAACTAGAACAACTTTGTAGAAACTGATTTTTACGCAACAAACAGCGCGTTTTTATTTTCGAACGCACATGCAAATGTGTTCGTATCATTTTGAACTATATTTGCGAAATACGCATGTTGCCAGGCCATACACGGTACTAAGCTGCAGAGGGAAGATAGAAGCCATCTTAGTCAAAGACACCATTAAGTCTATTTTGTTGTTGTTTAGTGTTTATTTGTTTGTGACATTGGGAAAGTGTTTATTTTTTTTGTTCGAAACACTTTGAATTTCACGTTTTCCATAAGCACCATTGTTAACGTCTAACTGCTATGCTTTCTTATATTCATAATCCATACGTTTGTGCGTTCTGTATTTATGTCCCAGAATTTAGTGAGGTGTTTACGTTTTCCTTCGCAAATCAAACAATAAATTCGCCGATGGCAATAACTAGAAGGTTCATCTAAGACCTCGAAACGTAAATCGACTTTTGTGCTGTTGCCACGGCGTACGTTCGGCTGCGTACTTGACTTGCTGTTCGATACGATAGTACAAATGTTCGACTTGTGTGCTTTTTCCCCGACGACCTTGGGCATTACGATGGCTGTGTGTTAAAGAAGGTTTTAGGGCGCGCGTTTCTGATTAAAGTTGGCGTAACAACCATCTGTCGCTCCCGTCAGTCATCCTTCCGTCAGTCAGTCAACCGTCCGTTTTTTTCGTCCGTCAGTTGAAAGCAATTCACAACAATCCGTCGTCCGTCAAAATCTGTACGGCGAAATTTCAGCACGACATTTTAACACCGTGATCTTTCTTTAGTTTGAGATATATTTGGGTTGGAAATACGTTTCCAAGGGAGAGATATTTAGGGAACACAATTTTTTTTTCACGTGATAAGAATTTATATTGAATTTTTTACATTCGATTTTCCTTAATTTACCGCAAAATATATATAAACATAGATTCACTGCCTTGCTTTTTTATTTCGAAGTGCGTATTCGTGTCTAAGGAACGTCGTCAGAAGGCGGTGGTTCTTTAGTCCGGTCGACGAAAGTTACATTTTGGTCAATATTTAACGGATGGTCGGACTGAAAAACAAAAAAGGTTTGCCCTGCGATTGGTCGAAGATGACGTGCCCGTCGGACGGACGACTGACGGTTGGTCGGGAGTCCTGCTTCAGGCCGCTTGGAGGTGTTTAGCGCGTTCGAGGCGGGGAAACGAGGGAGCAATAAGGACTACACTGATACGCGCACCTGACGTACCTTCACCCCTACGAGCAAGGCTCTGAACTGGCGTGCAGTGTTCTCGACGTGCTGCGCGTACCTATGGGACTTTCAGCGGCGACCCTGTCATTTCATTGGTGGAAAGTCTGGAACAAAGTTCAATGCCGGTCCCTATAATAGTTTCCCAAGTTGGCAACCGGCGTATTGTGAGCCACAGCAGTGTGGAAAAGCCGTTAGCCATGTTGGAATGTTCCGGAGTAGTATTTATAATGCACGTGGCGTATTGAGAGTGTTATACGTACGGCTCCTGAGGCGAGTTTTCTTTCCGGACATCGGTATCGCGAGGACACGCTTAACTGTTTGGTAAAAAAAACCACGAATTTCAAACACACCACAACGTGATTCAAGCGACAGGTCGGTGGCGTCCTTACTTCCCCGCTTGTCGGGAGCCAATAACACGAGCGTCGGTGGCCAGGCGTGGCAGAGTCGACGACGTAACAGGCACAATGCCACTACCTTACCCGCAGTGGTCAATCCCGCCCCGCTTATTGTTTCCGCCACGTCAATAAGCCCCCCGATAAACGGACAGACGACTGAGAACCGCGCTCCAGAGCGGAGCCAGATGACCTTGAACAAAGTTGCGTGGGACGTGAAGACGGATGAAATGCGTGTGCTTCGCAACTTACACATCACACAGTCAGGAAGCAGATAAGGGCCCGCGGTGGCTGAGTGGTTAGCCCGCTCCCCTCACATCGGGGCGAACCGGGTTCGATCCCCGGCCGGGCCACTCCCGGATCTTCGCAAGTGGGAATCTTGCCGGGCGATGCCGCTGGTCGGCGGGTTTCTTCGGGGACCTCCCGTTTCCCCCCGCCCTTTCATTTCGGCGCTGCTCCATTCTGACCTCGACCACCCTCGTCGGCCCTCAAGACCTCGCTGTTAANGCGCCGCGGTGGCTGAGTGGTTAGACTGCTCCCCTCACATCGGGGCGAACCGGGTTCGATCCCCGGCCGGGCCACTCCCGGATCTTCGCAAGTGGGAATCTTGCCGGGCGATGCCGCTGGTCGGCGGGTTTCTTCGGGGACCTCCCGTTTCCCCCCGCCCTTTCATTTCGGCGCTGCTCCATTCTGACCTTGACCACCCTCGTCGGCCCTCAAGACCTCGCTGTTAAAAGCCGCCCAAATCTCTTCACTCACTCACAAAGTAGGTAAGTGTACACAGGCGAAATAGCGTGGCTGTTCATCTGACGTGGGCGTGTCCATTCTCTGATTGGCTGCGTCGCGCCTTGGAAACAGGCGTTCNGTCCTCAAGACATCGCTGTTAAAAGCCGCCCAAATATCTTCGCTCACTCACTCACTAACTCACTCACAAAGTAGGTAAGTACACACAGGCGAAATAGCGTGGCTGTTCATCTGACGTGGGCGTGTCCATTCTNTTCGGCGCTGCTCCATTCTGACCTCGACCACCCTCGTCGGCCCTCAAGACCTCGCTGTTAAAAGCCGCCCAAATCTGTTCACTCACTCACAAAGTAGGTAAGTGTTGTGTCCGCTTTATCGCACCGACAAGTAGACTGCACCCGCACAGGTATCTCTGATTGGCTGCGTCGCGCCTTGGGAACAGGCGTTCCGTCTGATTGGCTGCTGCATGCTCCGAACGGTTACCTATTGGCTGGGCTGCCGGCTGGCGGGTANGTGTCCATTCTCTGATTGGCTGCGTCGCGCCTTGGAAACAGGCGTTCCGTCTGATTGGCTGCTGCATGCTCCGAACGGTTACCTATTGGCTGGGCTGCCGGCTGGCGGGTAGGTTACCAGGCGCTGATTGGGGGAAGGCCTTCCAACACGTCGCTAGCCAGTGAAGCCATTCTGCTGGCGTCACATCGCTCCTAAGCGCCTTGTTCACTGACGACGTGGAGACGTAAGTTAACTACTCTGTGGCGCCCTGAGAAAAAGGGTTTTGTTGGATCAAAAAAAGTTTGCTCGTCGCAACCAAATTGGTTGTTTGTATAGGGCCATTGAAATATTTTGTTGTTTAGACCAAATTATTTTGTTGTTTTTATTTGGTTGCCCCAAAACAAATAGTTAGTTCGTGCAACTAAAGATTTGCTTGGCTCTGTTTAAATTAAACACTTTCGGTTAAAATAAAAAACGGGATGTCCGACCGAGATTAAAAGATACTTCATCTGTGCCCGAGCAACCTCAGCTAAAGTGACTACTGGTAAAGAGAGGACTTTTTTAAATACATACATTTTAAATACCGGACAACGTCTTTACTCTTTATTTTTCTGTTGAACTTGTTTTATTATGATGTTTTTACCATTATTAAGCGTCAATAAATGCACTAACATACACCGTTACTATACTAATTGCCACAAAAAAAATTCCAAAAATATCTCGAGCTGTATAAAAATTGATTCCATTGGATTACTCTCCGGTCTGTTCATTTACGAGTTGATTCAACAAAATATTTTGTTGGCATTGTAATTCGTATTGGTCCAACACAAAGGTTTTGTTTATTGAAACCTGAATTTTGTAAGATGAACAAAATTATTTTTGTTGCTTTTCATGTTTTGCTCACTCAACAAAATATTTTGTTGGGATAACTGAATATATTTTAGGCCCTATATAAACAAATATTGTGTTGACTTTTCTCTTGGCNCAAAATATTTTGTTGGGATAACTGAATATATTTTAGGCCCTATATAAACAAATATTGTGTTGACTTTTCTCTTGGCGTACAGTCACAGATGACCATGAAGAGAGGGTGTTGGGATTCTGTCGTATTCGTATTTTCGGAACTCTGTTCATTTCCCGAACACGTGAAACTTCCAGTAAAACTACAGAAAATCACGCTTACGCGTCGCGTGCGGGAAAATGGGGAGGGGGGTACAACGGGTATTTGCTCTACAAAATTATTGAACTGCATCTAACACAACTGTCTAAAGCAACTCTGCACCGNTTGGCTCTATTTAAATTACACACTTTCGGTTAAAATAAAACACGGGATGTCCGACCGAGATTAAAAGATACTTCATGTGTGCCCGAGCAACCTCAGCTAATGTGACTACTGGTAAAGAGAGAACGTTTTTAAATACATACATTTTAAATACCGGACAACGTCTTTACTCTTTATTTTTCTGTTGAACTTGTTTTATTATGATGTTTTTACCATTATTAAGCGTCAATAAATGCACTAACATACACCGTTACTATACTAATTGCCACAAAAAAAATTCCAAAAATATCTCGAGCTGTATTTTTTAACTAAGGTAACCTAATGAGAGGCCAGACAAGTAAATGCAGTTGATTCAACAAAATATTTTGTTGGCATTGTAATTCGTATTGGTCCAACACAAAGGTTTTGTTTATTGAAACCTGAATTTTGTAAGATGAACAAAATTATTTTTGTTGCTTTTCATGTTTTGCTCACTCAACAAAATATTTTGTTGGGATAACTGAATATATTTTAGGCCCTATATAAACAAATATTGTGTTGACTTTTCTCTTGGCGTACAGTCACAGATGACCATGAAGAGAGGGTGTTGGGATTCTGTCGTATTCGTATTTTCGGAACTCTGTTCATTTCCCGAACACGTGAAACTTCCAGTAAAACTACAGAAAATCACGCTTACGCGTCGCGTGCGGGAAAATGGGGAGGGGGGTACAACGGGTATTTGCTCTACAAAATTATTGAACTGCATCTAACACAACTGTCTAAAGCAACTCTGCACCGATACAATTATTCAGTTGCTGATACCAATTATATTTGCTTGGAGAGTAGACCAATTTGTTTAGACTGAACAACCTTTTGTTCGCGCGTTGTGACAACAAAATCGAATGACGAAACTACCGGTTTTTATTTGGTTGGCCGTACTCTCATCGAGTTTTGTGGGAGGATTTTTTCGAAACTGCAGTTTGAAAGTTCGTTTACAGTTTCCAAGTCAGCGTTGTGGGTTCAAATCTGCGTTGTTTACTCCTGTCGGATATTTGTAATATTTACCTAACTGCGTATTACGCATCAACATGACGCCAGTATAACGACAATTGTTCTTATTTTACACAATGGTTTATGCAAAAAGTTGTTTATACACGAGAATTTTTGTCTTTACAGTAAATTAACTGTTTCAACAACCAAATTGCTTTGTTTGTGTGAAACAACAGTGTAAACGTTTGCCATCAAACAACTTTTTTAAATATAATATAGGGTTATATTAACAAAATATTTATTTAGCACTATTTAAACATAATGTTTTGTTGACAGTTTTGGCTGAAAATTGGGGAGTGATAAGAAATAATGAAATTTTTGAGTGGTTCGTAGTACAAAAAATGGAATTAAATTATCTAAAATTACGTAAAAACTAAAGCTCCTTCCTTATATAAATGACTAAATTACGTTAGAATGCACTTTCNTTAATATTTACCTAACTGCGTATTACGCATCAACATAACGCCAGTATAACGAAAATTGTTCTTATTTTACACAATGGTTTATGCAAAAAGTTGTTTCTACGCAAGAATTTTTTTCTTTACAGTAAATTAACTGTTTCAACAACCAAATTGCTTTGTTTGTGTGAAACAACAGTGTAAACGTTTGCCATCAAACAACTTTTTTTAAATATAATATAGGGTTATATTAACAAAATATTTATTTAGCACTATTTAAACATAATGTTTTGTTGACAGTTTTGGCTGAAAATTGGCGTGTGATAAGAAATAACAAAATTTTTAAGTGGTTCGTAGGACAAAAAATGGAATTAAATGATCTAAAATTACGTAAAAACTAAAGCTCCTTCCTTANTCGCTCATCCCTTATATAAATGACTAAATTACGTTAGAATGCACTTTCGTATTGTACACGGCAAAATAATCCTGGCTCGTTGAAAAAAGTAGACACTTTTAATCAACAAACGAAAAGTTAGACATGATGTTTGGCAATTACAAGTAGGCGAGCGTTGAATGAATTTAAGTAAATATCGGTGTGCTAGTTAGCGATAATCTGGCAGGGGAGAGCCTTTAATTATCTTATCTTACGCTTTCTGGATTTTATGGAGATAAATTGAATAAGTACAGGTCAGATTCTTTTAATAGGCTTGCAAACTGGCTTTGAGTGTGTGTGGAGGGTTTGGAACAAAGTTCAGGTGTTGAAGTGGTTCTGATACGTATAAGGCACCTGCAGGCCACCTGTGGATGTCACTTCGTCAGAACAAGATGTATGCAGCTGCGATATTCCTGAAGGACCGAAGCAGGCACACCTCAGCTCCTCTTGAACAGGTAATTATTTGCGACCACTTCTATATAAAAAAACTTCAACCATGCTCTTTAATTTATGTCGATTAAGGGCCCCGTCTACCTGGAACTGTTCTCCGCGTTCGAGGCCGAGAAGCTGAGGAGCGATAAGGGCTACATTACCACGCGCTTCAAGTGCGCCGTTCTCACTATGCGCAAAGCTTTAAACTGGCTTGCACGTCCAGTGACTGGAGAAGTTTGGGCGGCTCTGAACAACGAGGTCNACTTCTATATAAAAAAACTTCAACCATGCTCTTTAATTTATGTCGATTAAGGGCCCCGTCTACCTGGAACTGTTCTTCGCGTTCGAGGCCGAGAAGCTGAGGAGCGATAAGGGCTACATTACCACGCGCTTCAAGTGCGCCGTTCAGACTATGCGCAAAGCTTTAAACTGGCTTGCACGTCCAGTGACTGGAGAAGTTTGGGCGGCTCTGAACAACGAGGTCTCGAGAGCCGATGAGGGTGAAATGAGGTGAGAATGCAGCAGCACCGGAATGCTAGTGCGGGAGGGGGTGGGAGATCCCCGAGAAAACCCGACGACCAACGGCATCGTCCTGCACGGTTCCCACTTGCGAAAATCTTTGCACGTCCAGTTTTATAACTTTGCCCGTAACAGTTACTTAGCGCGCGTAGCAATGTTGACCCTTATCAACGCCGCGCTACTAGGCCTCAAGCACGAGAACAGCTCAGGTAAGCGACAGCCTTGAGATTGCAACCGCCGTTTCTTAAACGGCTATCAGTTGGGTTAATTACACTGGTCAACAAAAAATAAAGTTTTTTCTTTCACAAGGAATAAATCAACAAAATCTAACTATCTTCACCATGCTGAGTTCAAATATGTTCTCAGATATTTTCCCATCAGGCAGGATTTTTTTGTGGCACGTGTTTAAAGTTTTAAAAGAATTGCTACTTACGATATACTAAATAATAAATACACAGCTAATTTACACTTACCTAAAAAGTTTTGTATGATGATTTTCAGCCATATATTGCGTTCGGGAGGTCTCTCTTCATGGTCCAGCAGTTGTCGGCCAGCATATTGTGACGCCATTTGCCTTGGTACCTCTTTTCCATACTAGAAATCTGCTGATGAAAATGCTCACCATGTACATCAGAGATAGCCTCAAGATTTTCAGGGAAGAAGTCTAGGCGAGAGTACAAGAAGTGAATTTTCAAAGACATGTTGCAGCCCATTCCTCTGTATGACGTCAGAAGATCACTCAGTATTTCACTATAGTTTTCTTCTTTATTATTGCCAAGAAATCCACAACAGATATTTNCTTACCTAAAAAGTTTTGTATGATGATTTTCAGCCATATATTGCGTTCGGGATGTCTCTCTTCATGGTCCAGCAGTTGTCGGCCAGAATATTGAGACTCCATTTGCCTTGGTACCTCTTTTCCATAGTAGAAACCTGCTGATGAAAACGCTTACCATGTACATCAGAGATAGCCTCAAGATTTTCAGGTAAGAAGTCTAGGTGAGAGTCCAAGATCACTTAAAAGTTTCTGTACAACGTCGGGTAAGGAGACATACTGCTCAGAAGATCACTCTCTATTTCACAATAGTTTTCTTCTTTATTATTGCCAAGAAATCCACAACAGATATTTTTGAATGATTTNGATCACTCTCTATTTCACAATAGTTTTCTTCTTTATTATTGCCAAGAAATCCACAACAGATATTTTTGAATGATTTACACGCTGCTTTTTCTGGTGGATGTAACAGTTCCTCAAAATGTTCGTCATCCGATATTAGTGATATTATTTGCGGCCCTGTAAATATTCCTTCCTTCAATTTTGCATCGCTTATCTTTCCTTTAAATCTAAAGTCTATGTTAAATGCAGCACAACTTTTATCCATTGCTTTTACAAAAAAATCTATAAGCCCCAGTTTTATATGCAGGGGAGGTAAATACACCTTTTCGGGATCCACTAATGGGGTTTTNCTTATTTGCGGCCCTGTAAATATTCCTTCCTTCAATTTTGCATCGCTTATCTTAGGAAATTTAGATTTCAGATACATAAATGCAGCACAACTTTTATCCATTGCTTTTACAAAAAAATCTATAAGCCCCAGTTTTATATGCAGGGGAGGTAAATACACCTTTTCGGGATCCACTAATGGGGTTTTAGGTTACATTTTTATGCCCAGGAATAAGAGATTCACGTTTAGGCCATTGTTTCTTTATATAGTGAGACTTCCTATCCCTGCTGTCCCATTCACACAAAAAAACAGCAGAATTTCGTGTATCCAAGTTGCAAACCTAACAATAAAGTTATGACCTTCAAATCACCTCAGATATTCCAGTTATATTTAGTATAGTTAATTTTTTNTAGGTTACATTTTTATGCCCAGGAATAAGAGATTCACGTTTAGGCCATTGTTTCTTTATATAGTGAGACTTCCTATTCCTGCTGTCCCATTCACACAAAAAAACAGCAGAATTTCGTGTATCCAAGTTCGTTTGGATTGTTATTTCAATACTCCTTCAAATCACCTCAGATATTCCAGTTATATTTAGTATAGTTAATTTTTTCTAACAACAATTTAATATTTTTATATGTCTCTTTCATATCACTGGCATGCACGACAGGTATTGATGGTAATTCATTCCCATTATGCAGTAGTACAGCCTTCAAACTAACTTTCGATGAGTCTATGAACAATCGCCACTCATCTGGCTGGTGTAGATGTCCAAGAACCCGCCCTGTATCTCACAGGGAGCGAGTAGCGTAATACAGAAGTATATTACGCGAAAATGACTGTCACAAGAAAACTATGCCTGGTGGAAGAAATCTGATTGCACATTTTAATTCAGCATAAAAAAACTGTACTAGGGTCGTTATTCAGTTTCCTTGTGAAAAAAATCATGTTGACCAGTGTTGTTGACAAACTTACCTATATTAATCGACTGCTTTCGTGACCACGCCTTTATTCGCTAACAAGCTTCGCCCAATTAACGACCGAATTTTTGTATTAGAACAATAAAAATTACNCTTACCTATATTAATCGACTGCTTTCATGACCACGCCTTTATTCGCTAACAAGCTTCGCCCAATTAACGACCGAATTTTTGTATTAGAACAATAAAAATTACAAGGACGTGTTGAATGTTGATATTCGACGCTATAAAAGAATACATATACGGTTATGCGGGTTACAGGCAACACTGTGTCCAAACGTCGGAAGCTAGAATACTACATAAGGAAATAATTATCTGTAGGCTGTTCACGGTAAAGTGAGCGCTTTCGNCCAAACGTCGGAAGCTAGAATACTACATAAGGAAATAATTATCTGTAGGCTGTTCACGGTAAAGTGAGCGCTTTCGTTTCCAATCCCTCTAGTTTGGAATAAAAGTCAATAAATATATATTATTGTAGCCTTAGACATTTTCTTTCGAGTCCGATNGTTTGGAATAAAAGTCAATAAATATATATTATTGTAGCCTTAGACATTTTCTTTCGAGTCCGATGAAATAAGCACACTGTGTTTATTGCTTACATGGCAATATATTTTTTTTTAATGGTGTAAGTATAAATAAACTGCTGACAGGGAAAAAGTAACTAGGGCCTTAAAAGTGCTCACTTTACCGTGAACATCATATATAAACCAGTTCAATAGGACGACCGATAGAGTAATGTGTAGAGATTAGAAGATATTAACAGGCAACATGGTTTAAGCTATGGCAAAATGATGGCGGTGTTGACGAATAAAAGTCATGAAAATTCTTCCTTCGGCAGTTGCATCGAAACAGAATTCAACCGTTTTAGAGTTNAAATATTGAGGGGTGGTAGAGCTCACTAAAACAAACAATTATTGTATAGGAATATATGGGCGGAAGTGACGCGTTGTTGCACAAACACAAAAACATAACACATTAATGGAAATATCAAGTGTTCACTAGCAGCATACTTAACGAGTGATTCCGTACAGAAAATGTTAAAACAGTTGGTGGAAATGCATCCATCAACAGTCACGCATGCTTGGCGACCTCTACATATGGCGTGATTGGCTGACAATGNGCACAAACACAAAAACATAACACATTAACGGAAATATCAAGTGTTCACTAGCAGCATACTTAACGAGTGATTCCGTACAGAAAATGTTAAAACAGTTGGTGGAAATGCATCCATCAACAGTCACGCATGCTTGACGACCTCTACATATGGCGTGATTGGCTGACTATGGTGGCGTGCGTGAAATACCCGGCGTATTGGAATCTGTTACGCCAATCACTCCACCGACGCTACCAAGCTTGCATTACTGTCGGTTGCTGGAAAAAGGCATTTAGTGTCGACGTTGTAAATAAACAATGTGTTGCATGTCATGTNCATTACTGTCGGTTGCTGGAAAAAGGCATTTAGTGTCGACGTTGTAAATAAACAATGTGTTGCATGTCATGTGTTATGTTTTTGTGTTTGTGCCTCAACGCGTCACTCCCGCCCATATAATCCTATACAATAATTGTTCGTTTTAGTGAGCTCTACCACCACTCAATGTTTGTCTCGTGATTTTAGAATCATCTTGTATACACAATGAGTATAAAATAATATCCCAACTTTGAAGGTCTATAATATCAAAATCAAACAACCTACAATCTTGATTGACCAATCAATGAACCGTGGAACCATGAAGTTTGTTTGCCATACATTCATAAATGTTCTATGTGACCACAATGAGNGTCTATAATATCAAAATCAAACAACCTACAATCTTGATTGACCAATCAATGAACCGTGGAACCATGAAGTTTGTTTACCACACATTCATAAATGTTCTATGTGACCACAATGAGCGGCCCGAACAACATCTACGCGATAATCAAACTCGTTCCACGCTCTTGTCAACATGTTCGGTGTTAAGGTTTGGATGGCGTTCGTAATTCTCGGTTTGAGGTTGTGAGGGGGAAGCGAGCTCGCATTCGACACGTCAATGTGGAGGGGACGGTCTGATGTTTCCTTTATGGTGCGCCACCCCATTGGCACCTAGCTGTTCGCGGATACCTGAACGAGACGTTGCCGCAACGCTGGATTGGTCGNGTTGGATTGGTCGAGAATCAGCTGGTGACCAGGCTCTTCATCACTGGCCCCCAAGAAGCCCAGATCTTACCCCGTGCGATTTTTTTCTATGGGGGGTACATAAAGGATCAAGTGCTTCGTCCACCATTGCCGGCTNTACCCCGTGCGATTTTTTTCTATGGGGAGGGGGGTTACATACAGAATCAAGTGTTTCGTCCACCATTGCCGGCTAACATTTTACTAATAACTAAAAAATCCATGTCAAAAGTAGAAAGGAATATCATGCATTGCAGTTCGGTGAGTGTGTCTATTGATGGTGCGGCGGGGACGTTTGTTGTCTAGGGAGCAGACGGAACTGTCACAGTGAAGACGGAGGATGGTCTGCTTCGAGGGCAGGCGGCCACGTCCATCTGGAACAGGACGTACATCAGCTTCCAGAACATCCCATTCGCCCAGCCGCCGGTGGGAGAGTTGCGCTTCAAGGTTGGTAGCAAGTGAGCACGCCGACTATAGTGTGTGTACGACCATTTGCCCAGCCGCCGGTGGGAGAGTTGCGCTTCAAGGTTGGTAGCAAGTGAGCACGCCGACTATAGTGTGTGCACGGCCATTCGCCCAGCCGCCGGTGGGAGAGTTGCGCTTCAAGGTTGGTAGCAAGTGAGCACGCCGACTATAGTTTACTAGCGAACCGGCCCTGCTTCACCAGGTAACAGTTTTAAGACGTGATTACAAACGGTTCGGTATTCCTCTACTATCCTTACATTAAACATAAATGCATTATACACCAAAACCTTCCTCAAGAAATTCTCTAAGTGATGTTGAAAACCGCATCAAAATCCATCAAGTAGTTTAGAAGTACTAAGCGAATACACAGACAGACGCAGATAAGTGACTTTGCTTTATACTATCTAGAGATACACGGTCAACCACAACTTTCCTAAAGCCCAGCTGTACTTCTACTCTCATGCTATTCCTCCGTCTCGTTCAAACAAACCTTAACTAAGTCTACAACACTGCACCAAAGGGACAACGCGCCGCATTCGTGCGCACTCATTTTAATAATATTTTACATGTGAGCTAAGCATTACCAACCTACCTGCCTANAAACGGTTCGGTATTCCTCTACTATCCTTACATTAAACATAAATGCATTATACACCAAAACCTTCCTCAAGAAATTTTCTACGTGATGTTGAAAACCGCATTAAAATCCATCAAGTAGTTTAGAAGTATTAAGCGAATACACAGACAGACGCAGATAAGTGACTTTGCTTTATACTATCTACAGATGCACGGTCAACCACAACTTTCCTAAAGCCCAGCTGTACTTCTACTCTCATGCTATTCCTCCGTCTCGTGCAAACAAACCTTAACTAAGTCTAGAACACTGCACCAGAGGGATAACGCNACGACGCGCCGCATTCATGCGCACTCATTTTAATAATATTTTACATGTGAGCTAAGCATTACCAACCTACCTGCCTATACAATTTCAAATTTCAATGTAACAAACAGTAAGACACCGCCATGTTAACAAAAGTGCAAAGAGATTATGACATATGACATATTTGAGAAACGGCCAAACACTTTATACACAGGGTGGTTTTCCCAAGGTTTGATTTTAAAAGAGTGAAGATACCGCGAACATATTTCATGCCCGCAATATACAAACAGTCAATTTCTTTGTTGAAAGTGGTTCCTTGAAATAACTATATACGTCTTTATGCATATCCCTTTCGTAAATGACCATAAAAGAGTGTACTGAATCAATATTTCAATGTACTGACTCTTGCACTCTGAGAGAGAAATAATCGTGTGGTTCAGGGCTATCAAGCAGAATCGTAGTCACAGATTTCTCTAAAAAAATTCCAGAGAGGAAAGGGTGGAATTGCAACGAGTAAAGCCAAAAGAGGAAGGTTACTTCGCCGTTTGTGAGGCTGAAACACTTGTTATTTAGAGCAAATTCCAGAAGGAAACTTCCTTCGCTGTGTGATAAAATTCATAATAGTTAACAGCAAATGTATATTTTTCATCGGAGTTGAATTATTATTAAAAAAAATCTTATTAAAAGAAATTCAATGCTACAAAGTTGTTGAAAAACTTAAGGACAAAGAGATAAGGAGAGGGGGGCTGAATCCATAATAACAAATATTTACTATGTTGTACAAATAAAAAAATTGACAAAATAAACTAATTCCGTGGGTTACCATGTGACATTTATATTCTCACTAAATAACAGTTCATACATTAAAAAAAGTTAACAGTATGCAATATTTCTTTATATTTAATTATTTTTTAATATGTATATGGCTTGTTATTTGGTGGTGACAAATGTCATATGGTAGCCTATGGCATTTGTTTACTTTGTAATTGATCTCATGTGTACAACTTAGTTAGAATTTTTTATTATGGCTCCAGCAGAACAGAAAACATTTGAATTTGCCATCAAATTATTAAAAAATGTAATGTGTAAAATTTGTTTATTCGAGGAAAATGTCATCACACATAATGTACGCAAGTCGAACAATGTTTCGTAATGAATTAAAATAATTAATTTTTTTGGGTCCTACACCCTTAACATGCTCGCACATATAACTCTAAACAACTTGTGTGTAACGAACGTAAAATATTCACACTCATATTTTGATCACAACAGATATTCACGAGCAGTACACAAGTGTTGAACGTGCATTCACGGCCTGAGTTCTAAACAAACACAGTAACACCTGTCTTTATCATCACCGTGACAATCACAGATAACTGATCACTCACTTGAGTGTTCGTAGCGCGCACGACTGGGGCGTCACTCGGGTTGTTACTCTCGTCCTCTGGTTTCCTTCTAAGTTATGCACAGCGATCTACACTGAAGAGCCAAAAAAACTGGTACACCTGCCTAATATCGTGTAGGGCCCCTCCGAGCACGCAGAAGTCCCGCAAGACGACGTGGCATGGACTCGACTAATCCCTGAAGGTATGCAGGAGGCAATTCATATCATGAATCCTGCAGGGCAGTCCACAAATCCAATCTGCGTCAATTTGAGAAAGGGTTGCACGTCTGTCACGTTTAATGATTCTCGTCAGTCGTCGTTTGTCCCGTTCTTTCGCGATCTTTTTCCGGCCGCAGCGATGTCGAAGATGTGATGTTTTACCGGATTCCCGATATTCACGGTACACTCGTGAAATGGTCGTACGCGAAAACATCCTAATGTTATCGCAACCTCGGGAGATGCTATGTCCCATCTCTCGTGCG
>NQII01008027.1:35392-49983 GCA_002778355.1 Clitarchus hookeri | reverse complement strand
GTTTAAATTACTACCCGAATTTTGTGCTGGGTGGATGACTGGGCTGGTTTGAAAAGTAATTTCACTTACAGTATATTTACATTTAAATATGGTGCACACAAATACATACACCACAACAAGTTTGGGATATTGTTATATCAGGCAGTTTGGGTGGTAGAAGTTATGTAGTTATTTTGTTATCAACAAAGATTGCACTAATGCATTAAACATGCCTGGGACATGTTGAAAACATCAGTTTATAATCGTCCACAATCACAACCTCCAGAAACACTTCCAGATCTCACGAGAGCTGCCCGGATGGAATGGGACCTTCGTCCGGAAGATGACATCGACACATTGATTACAAGCACGTCACGGCGTGTTATGGACCTGTGCGATGCACATGGAGGCAAAACACACATGATTCGACGTCACCCTTCTTTCTTTGGGAAAAAAAAACATTTAAACACTTTGAATTGCACGTTTTGTATTGGTTCCGTTGGTAACTTGTAATTGCCATGCTTTCTTTTATGTATAAGCCATGTATTTTTGTTTTCAGTGACGAAATCTTAACATTTAAACATATCTATGTGTCCGTATCTTTTGTACTGGGAGTGTTTCGAGGACAGAGGGGATGCATTGTTTCCACAAAGGGGAGTTGTAACATTTTGTGGTGTTCGTATCGTTGCAGTCGCCGAAGCCTGTAACACCCTGGACCGGAGTAAGAGATGCCCTCGAGCAGGGGAATTACTGTTACCAGACAGCTATGGTCCCGACAACTGCGAACATGTCGGAGGATTGTCTCTACCTGAACGTGATGTAAGGTGTCCATACAGTGATGATGGAGCCCATTCTTGTCAAGCCTCATGCATGCACAGGGAACCGGGAATTCCACAAGTTCAAACTGCGCTAGTGCAGACTTTAAGCCCCGTAACTTTCTTTTTACTTTTGTGAATTGGTCACTCGTNTCACAAGTTCAAACTGCGCTAGTGCAGACTTTAAGCCCCGTAACTTTCTTTTTACTTTTGTGAATTGGTCACTCGTATTCTGGCTTGACCTACACGGCTGAGAATTAGTAATACACTACTCATAACAAGTTTGGCATCACCGGTATTTCTAAGTATGATTCAACCAGCATCGTGTTCTAGAAGTATGGGTTGACTTTCTAAGCAGAACGACACGTCAGACTTGAAAAATATCTTTTTGTGATGCGCCTTCTGTCACAGCGAACATTCTTCGCGTGCAATCGATTGCAGGCGGTGAAAAACTTTTTTTTAGTGGTATGCATATAAACAGAGAGACGGATTGAATTACATTCAACCTAGTATACAATACAACGTTTCCCAGCAGANGCATATAAACAGAGAGACGGATTGAATTACATTCAACCTAGTATACAATACAACGTTTCCCAGCAGAAGCAGGGCCTGGCCTCACTACCACCTTCCAGAACCAACCCTGAATGGAGTGTACTGAGAGAACTACTTAAAATTCTTAAACAATTCAGTTTGAATCCTGCAGTTTTAATAGGTCAATGGATTCCATGGGAAAAAATCGCCAAAGTGGAGCCATTTCGTCGCCCATAAATCAACAAAACTTCATCCTTCCTTGTGGGAAGTCAGTTTTATGTAACCATTCCAAGCAGACTCGAGAAGTTTCTATCAAAGCTGGGTTCCTCATATCAACTACCGATAATGCCACGTCATGGCTATTTCTGCTTCAATCGTCCACGTCACACTTCTTTTTCCGTCCTCTTTTGTCATAGTCGTGTGATTTTGTCTATTCAGTGATTAGTTTTAGTAAGGAATTATTATGTCACCATAAATAAGCAGTCAGTCGGACAACAGAGGAGATCGTCGAAGAGCCACTTGTCCCATTACACCCATCAATTCCGACCCAAGCCGAACACCGCTCGGCAGTCATCGGTGGCCGGGTCGATCATGTGTCTTCTTTAACAGTACAAGACACTATCCAATGAACAAACGACAGCGCCTGGGGTGTATACATGACTAATGAACAAACGACAGCGCCTGGGGTGTATACATGACTAATGAACAAACGACAGCGCCTGGGGTGTATACATGACTAATGAACAAACGACAGCGCCTGGGGTGTATGTATACATGACTAATGAACAAACGACAGCGCCTGGGGTGTATACATGACTAATGAACAAACNTAGCCTATGGCATTTGTTTACTTTGTAATTGTTGTCATGTGTACAACTTAGTTAGAATTTTTTATTATAGCTCCAGCAGAACAGAAAACATTTGAATTTGCCATCAAATTATTAAAAAATGTAATGTGTAAAATTTGTTTATTCNGAACAGAAAACATTTGAATTTGCCATCAAATTATTAAAAAATGTAATGTGTAAAATTTGTTTATTCGAGGAAAATGGCATCACACATAATGTACGCAAGTCGAACAATGTTTCGTAATGAAATAAAATAATTAATTTTTTTGGGTCCTACGCCCTTAACATGCTCGCGCACATAAATCTAAACAACTTGTGTGTAACGAATGTAAAATGTTCACACTCATATTTTGATCACAACAGATATTCACGAGCAGTNATCTAAACAACTTGTGTGTAACGAATGTAAAATGTTCACACTCATATTTTGATCACAACAGATATTCACGAGCAGTGCACAAGTGTTGAACGTGCATGCACGGCCTGAGTTCTGAACAAACACAGTAACACCTGTCTTTATCATCACCGTGACAATCACAGATATCTGATCACTCTCTTGAGTGTTCGTAGCGCGCACGACTGGGGCGTCACTCGGGTTGTTACTCTCGTCCTCTGGTTTCCTTCTAAGTTATGCACAGCGATCTACACTGAAGAGCCAAAAAAACTGGTACACCTGCCTAATATCGTGTAGGGCCCCTCCGAGCACGCAGAAGTGCCNATTCCCAGCGGAGTCGCTCCAGAATTTTCGCATCTGGGAATCGTGTCTGACGATGCCACTGGTCAGCGGGTTTTCTTGGGGATCTCCCGTCCCCCCACCCGTTCATTCCAGCGCTGCCTCATACTCACCTCATTTCACCCTCATCGCCTCTCAAGACCTCGATTTTAATAGCTGACGAAATCTCCCAGTTGCGCTCTACTCAGTAAAATAATTCTGCTGATTGAAATCAATGATTCAGATTTAAACAGCACGAGCAACACTTCCTCCGATTCTTACAGGAGGTTACGTACAGTTTTAAGCACATGTAATTCTAGAAAAAAACAGTAGTTATTTTAATAGGGCTTGGTTTTAAATTTTAGTGGCAGTCGAAAACATGCCATATAGGCCCCCAAGAGTTCGTTCACAACGAAATTCAACTTGTAATTAATGGATTCGCAGTTAATTCAATCTCATTATTACTGCTAGTTGCATTTATTTTCTTCCTTGCCGATCAAGAAAATTCTGGACTTCAAGGGTGAATTATGAATATTAATTTGGTTGATTCCATATAGGCCTAGGGATACCTAGGAGCATGTTTGTTAAAATGGGGTTCAATTGAAAAATCTGCTAATACATACATGCTTTTTATTCTATACTGTCTTAAAATAGATACGTAGATGTTTCAAAACTCTATATGTAGTTTATCCCAAAATGTTTTTTTTTAATTGGTTTAAATTACTACCCGAATTTTGTGCTGGGTGGATGACTGCCGACCAAACTTTTCATTTTTCACTTACAGTATATTTACATTTAAATATGGTGCACACAAATACATACACCACAAGAAGTTTGGGATATTGTTATATCAGGCAGTTTGGGTGGTAGAAGTTATGTAGTTATTTTGTTATCAACAAAGATTGNCAAGTTTGGGATATTGTTATATCAGGCAGTTTGGGTGGTAGAAGTTATGTAGTTATTTTGTTATCAACAAAGATTGCACTAATGCATTAAACATGCCTGGGACATGTTGAAAACATCAGTTTATAATCGTCCACAATCACAACCTCCAGAAACACTTCCAGATCTCACGAGAGCTGCCCGGATGGAATGGGACCTTCGTCCGGAAGATGACATCGACACATTNTTCCAGATCTCACGAGAGCTGCCCGGATGGAATGGGACCTTCGTCCGGAAGATGACATCGACACATTGATTACAAGTACGTCACGGCGTGTTAGGGACCTGTGCGATGCACATGGAGGCAAAACACTGTACTAAGCTGCAGTGGGAAGAAAGAAACCCTTTTTTTTTGTTTTAAACCCTTTGAATTGCACGTTTTGTATTGTTTCCGTTGGTAACTTCATTAACGGTACGAAAGAAAATACATATTCGGTACTATTTTTGTTTTGTCACTGCTTTAGAATTGTAAATTTGTATTCTATGTGTCCGTATCTTTTGTACTGGGAGTGTTTCGAGGACAGAGGGGATGCATTGTTTCCACAAAGGGGAGTTGTAACATTTTGTGGTGTTCGTATCGTTGCAGTCGCCGAAGCCTGTAACACCCTGGACCGGAGTAAGAGATGCCCTCGAGCAGGGGAATTACTGTTACCAGACAGNGCCGAAGCCTGTAACACCCTGGACCGGAGTAAGAGATGCCCTCGAGCAGGGGAATTACTGTTACCAGACAGCTATGTTCCCGTCAACTGCGAACATGTCGGAGGATTGTCTCTACCTGAACATCTACATTCCACAGGTATGTCACTACTACCAGCCCATTCTTGTCAAGCCTCATGCATGCACAGGGAACCGGGAATNCAGTCGCCGAAGCCTGTAACACCCTGGACCGGAGTAAGAGATGCCCTCGAGCAGGGGAATTACTGTTACCAGACAGTTATGGTCCCGACAACTGCGAACATGTCGGAGGATTGTCTCTACCTGAACATCTACATTCCACAGGTATGTCACTACTACCAGCCCATTCTTGTCAAGCCTCATGCATGCACAGGGAACCGGGAATTTCACAAGTTCAAACTGCGCTAGTGCAGACTCTAAGCCCCGTAACTTTCTTTTTACTTTTGTGAATTGTTCACTCGTATTCTGGCTTGACCTACACGGCTGAGAATTAGTAATACACTACTCATAACAAGTTTGGCATCACCGGTATTTCTAAGTTACTAAGTTGGTCGTAGCACAAGATGAAGTATGGGTTGACTTTCTAAGCAGAACGACACGTCAGACTTGAAAAATGTCTTTTTGTGATGCGCCTTCTGTCACAGCGAACATTCTTCGCGTGCAATCGATTGCAGGCGGTGAAAAACTTTTTTTGAGTGGTATGCATATAAACAGAGAGACGGATTGAATTACATTCAACCTAGTATACAATACAATGTTTCCCAGCAGAAGAAGGGCCTGGCCTCACTACCACCTTCCAGAACCAACCCTGAATGGAGTGTACTGAGAGAACTACTTAAAATTCTTAAACAATTCAGTTTGGATCCTGCAGTTTTATTAGGTCAATGGATTCCATGGGAAAAAAATCGCCAAAGTGGAGCCAATTCGTCGCCCATAAATCAACAAAACTTCATCCTTCCTTGTGGGAAGTCAGTTTTATGTAACCATTCCAAGCAGACTCGAGAAGTTTCTATCAAAGCTGGGTTCCTCATATCAACTACCGATAATGCCACGTCATGGCTATTTCTGCTTCAATCGTCCACGTCACACTTCTTTTTCCGTCCTCTTTTGTCATAGACGTGTGATTTTGTCTATTCAGTGATTAGTTTTAGTAAGGAATTATTATGTCACCATAAATAAGCAGTCAGTCGGANGTAACCATTCCAAGCAGACTCGAGAAGTTTCTATCAAAGCTGGGTTCCTCATATCAACTACCGATAATGCCACGTCGTGGCTATTGCCGCTTCAATCGTCCACGTCACACTTCTTTTTCCGTCCTCTTTTGTCATAGTCGTGTGATTTTGTCTATTCAGTGATTAGTTTTAGTAAGGAATTATTATGTCACCATAAATAAGCCGTCAGTCGGACAACAGAGGAGATCGTCGAAGAGCCACTTGTCCCATTAAACCCATCAATTCCGACCCAAGCCGAACACCGCTCGGCAGTCATCGGTGGCCGGGTCCTAGTACACAGAAGAAATTGTCATGAAGACACTATCCAATGAACAAACGACAGCGCCTGGGGTGTATACATGACTAATGAACAAACGACAGCGCCTGGGGTGTATACATGATTGCCGAGATTACGGCATTGCCGCCAGGTGAGCTCCCGAGGTTACCGTGTACCCATTCTTATGGGAGGAGTCGACAACGCCGACAAACTGCCANTTGCCGCCAGGTGAGCTCCCGAGGTTACCGTGTACCCATTCTTATGGGAGGAGTCGACAACGCCGACAAACTGCCACGGGCGGGACAGCGTTGAAACCGGTGTAACTATCAAAAATAAACTTGTGTTCGGCAGAACTCAGGACACTAGACTAACTCATAATGCCAGAGGATATATGAGGGTGCACAAATATTTCGGGCAACACGAGACCAAACATTTGGTGATAGTTCCTTGTTCGAAACAAGGAGAGATACTGCGTGAGAAAGTGAACACCAATTCTTTCTTCGTTTGCTTACATGGGCTAACAGTTTCCGGAAAAATACCAAGTGTTTGTGATTACGAAACAGAACATTCGTGAACACGCGATCATGGAAGAAACTGTTTCCTTATTGTAAAAATAAGAAACTCGTCTCAAATTTTTGCCGCAAATCGACCACATTNGATCATGGAAGAAACTGTTTCCTTATTGTAAAAATAAGAAACTCGTCTCAAATTTTTGCCGCAAATCGACCACATTTTACGCCGCCCACTCGTCCCCTCGAATATACGTAATTGCTACGCTTCAATGTCGTTTTCAAAACATTTTCCGTATTGGATTTGTACATGCAAACTGTATTCAAAGAGAATCGAGTCTCAAGATCGTTACGCCAAAAAAAGTTGGATCGGGTGGGATTCAGTCAGGCGTAAGTATGCAAACGTGTATCGTACAAATTGTATTGAAACTAAAACGTGAGCAATATCGAGTAGCATTTCTTATCTACGTACAGACATATGTTATTCACTGTTTNTTGTATTGAAACTAAAACGTGAGCAATATCGAGTAGCATTTCTTATCTACGTACAGACATATGTTATTCACTGTTTTTGTTGTTCTTGTGCACGTGCGTGATATTGTCGTTGCATTAACGTAATAAATTGAATTTTGGTTTAAAATATTCGGCCGAAAGAAAAGGAGACGAATTAAATTTTACGTCAGCGGTTTTTTTTTTAATTTCATTGCAATCAACTTATCTTTCAGTTCGCCAACATAAACACGCTCATTAGCCACCGTATTGAAAACGATTTCAATTCAGGTTCAAATTTTACATGGAAGCAGATATCATACTCAGTCGGAACTGAGAACGGAAATGACTGAAAACGTTTCGAAGACTTCATGGAAACGTAACAAATAGTATGTGTAGCCAACACCAGGNTGAGAACGGAAATGACTGAAAACGTTTCGAAGACTTCATGGAAACGTAACAAATAGTATGTGTAGCCAACACCAGGTGTTCCCAGCCAAAGGTGTTAAAAGAACCAAGTTACTCTTCTTCGCAACGTGTGTACCACCCTTAGGATTTCTTCACTGTTATTTAAAGTTGTCCTGTCTGCGGCCATTAACACGATAGATGTCTTAAAGTATTCGCACAGCTCCTTGATGACACAAGGAAGGCCCNCGTCCTGTCTGCGGCCATTAACACGATAGATGTCTTAAAGTATTCGCACAGCTCCTTGATGACACAAGGAAGGCCCAAATGAAGGGAAGAAGACAAAAACACATTTTTCTTTCTTGGAACATGGAAGGTATTCAGTAAAATCAAGAGGATGTCACGCTATATTTTAAAGGTAACTCAACGATCATCAGTGTGCAGTAAATATACAAGAACACACACATTTGACTCAAGCAAAGTAGGCAACGAGACGTGAAACATTTGGAAACATTTGACAGTGTTGTTTGGCAGCGTGGAGTCCATCCGCAAGCGAGGCAATCCGGCGCATGCGCGAAATATTTTATCACACCATAACTGTGGAATGACTGGGGTGGAAATCTCTGTTTCTGAGGTGGCTAGTTCAGACAGAGGAGGATNTTATCACACCATAACTGTGGAATGACTGGGGTGGAAATCTCTGTTTCTGAGGTGGCTAGTTCAGACAGAGGAGGATGGGTGAGTCAAAATTCTCAAGGTTGGTCGAGGGAATGAGACAACGGGTCATGCCGCAATCCGCTCAGACTTGCGGCGATGAATTGCGAAATATAGGTGAATCTATGATCAGAAGTGTTCTTTGAATGAAACTTGCAGNGGCGATGAATTGCGAAATATAGGTGAATCTATGATCAGAAGTGTTCTTTGAATGAAACTTGCAGTTAGGGGGTAAGCGATTAAATGAAAAAATTTCTTCGGGCATACGCCATTGCAGAGCTATACTGCCAGGGGAAACGCAGATGACGACATTAGAAACTTACAATCATGAGCATTTGAATTAGAGATACCTGCCTAGTAGCACGTAAAGACCCCTTTCNTGACGACATTAGAAACTTACAATCATGAGCATTTGAATTAGAGATACCTGCCTAGTAGCACGTAAAGACCCCTTTCGGCCCGATGACGGCGGTGTTTTAGCATGGCATGGACTCCACAAGACACTTGAAGCGGTCGGGAGCCATGCCGATCCATGACCGCTGCACAGCCTCCCACAATGCACGGAGATCGGTCGGAGCAGGATCCACGGCGCGCACATCCCCCTCGACAGCGTCCCAGATGTGTTCTATTGGAATGAGGTCGGGTGACCTCAGAGGCCAGGCAAGCAACCTCTAGTTACTGGAGTGTTCATTTAACCCCTCGGTCACAGTCCCGGAGCAGTGGGTCAGTGAGTCGTTTTNCTCTAGTTACTGGAGTGTTCATTTAACCCCTCGGTCACAGTCCCGGAGCAGTGGGTCAGTGAGTCGTTTTGTTGTAGGTACAAGTAACGTGCAAGTTGCTGTAGGCACAGAAATGGGTACACGTGATCTGCCAGCAGGTTCCTGTANGGTACAAGTAACGTGCAAGTTGCTGTAGGCACAGAAATGGGTACACGTGATCTGCCAGCAGGTTCCTGTATCGTTCGCAGGTTAGGTACAATGACACATGTACCACCACTGGCAGGTGTCTCTAATTAAGTTGTTTATGAGTGTACATACAAAAAATTGAAGACTAGTTGTAACGTATGATAGTCTGATATTTCTGCCCACTTATTATTTTNTATGAGTGTACATACAAAAAATTGAAGACTAGTTGTAACGTATGATAGTCTGATATTTCTGCCCACTTATTATTTTTTCTTCTTATTTCCACTGCAAATTTATTTATTATATTTATTATTTGCATGACAGTTCTATTGGCAGAATTATTTGTTATTTAGTTACTCTATGAGATTGTAATGTTTTTCAAATGTTTGTTTATTTTATAGTTTACATCTTTAATTGCAGTTTTAGAGTTAAACAATTTTCAAAATTGTTGAATTAATTACATTTTTTAACGCAGCTTTTTAAGATAATAGTGTCAAACAGATTGCTAAAATAAATCTNATATTTATTATTTGCATGACAGTTCTATTGGCAGAATTATTTGTTATTTAGTTACTCTATGAGATTGTAATGTTTTGCAAATGTTTGTTTATTTTATAGTTTACATCTTTAATTGCAGNGTTATTTAGTTACTCTATGAGATTGTAATGTTTTGCAAATGTTTGTTTATTTTATAGTTTACATCTTTAATTGCAGTTTTAGAGTTAAACAATTTTCAGAATTGTTGAATTAATTACATTTTTTAACGCAGCTTTTTAAGATAATAGTGTCAAACAGATTGCTAAAATAAATCTNGAATTGTTGAATTAATTACATTTTTTAACGCAGCTTTTTAAGATAATAGTGTCAAACAGATTGCTAAAATAAATCTATTTAAATGTAAACATTGATACATAGTTGGCAGTATTTTAAGGGAAATTTTGAAAGTACTTCGCCTATTTTGCTATGGCAAATTCAAACTGGACTGTGTTGAGAAATTATCTCTGTCTTGGAACTTTTAAGTCAGCATNGCCTATTTTGCTATGGCAAATTCAAACTGGACTGTGTTGAGAAATTATCTCTGTCTTGGAACTTTTAAGTCAGCATATTGGATCCTGAAGCTCATCAAGAATATATTGAAAAATTGTTATTTAAAGTGGATCCTGTTGGCGAGCGAGTGGCNATTGGATCCTGAAGCTCATCAAGAATATATTGAAAAATTGTTATTTAAAGTGGATCCTGTTGGCGAGCGAGTGGCGTAAAAGAAGAATGCCCATATAGTCAAATTTCAGGAAAAGGCTATCTGAGTTAATGCATGTCNGTAAAAGAAGAATGCCCATATAGTCAAATTTCAGGAAAAGGCTATCTGAGTTAATGCATGTCCTGTTCGATAGCAATAGAATTGCTATCATGAACTACGAGAACTTCTTACTCCAGAAGAACTACAATTACAGTTAAGTAAAAACTGAAATAAGTTACAGATAGCTGCAGTTCGATGTGATATGATTTTCCTAACGTGTTCTACAAGAATTCTGCAAAATCCCTTTCCATGAAGCTTTNGTTCGATGTGATATGATTTTCCTAACGTGTTCTACAAGAATTCTGCAAAATCCCTTTCCATGAAGCTTTCCTTCAGGAGTAGATACCTAATGCTTCTACCGAAATATTTTATAAATCTGAGCAGCCGAGCAAGAAAAGGTATTTGCTGATTAATGGAGTAGAACCAAGTGAGACAGTTTTATTTATTGAGCATTGAATTATATTTTCCTTAGTGTGAAAAAAATTAACTTACGCTGCTACACGTCAACTGTAATTATAATTATATTCTGAGTTGAGCGTTTCGAAATTGAGCTGCATGTNTTAACTTACGCTGCTACACGTCAACTGTAATTATAATTATATTCTGAGTTGAGCGTTTCGAAATTGAGCTGCATGTATTCTTATTTCTGAACATTGATTGCTTATGTTTATTCATCAAACTTTCAAATGCAATAATTAAACGCTCCTCAATAATTAAACTGCTTTATTGGTTACTAGTTTGCTCATTATCTGTATATATTTTTATTATAATTATAATGTTGATTATTACTCATCTCTTGATAATGTGGTCACTCCATTGTACAAGTTTCCTTTATGACAACTTGGTTNTATAATGTTGATTATTACTCATCTCTTGATAATGTGGTCACTCCATTGTACAAGTTTCCTTTATGACAACTTGGTTCGTTAACAACTGCTATCTAATAATCACACATACCCTAATACACACTGCAACATACATTTCAGTGACTCCACCAATGTGGGGCAATATAAAACATTCTAATATATTTATTTCAGTCGAGGCCATTCATGAGGCATTTTCACCATATACATACACATGTGCAACCCATTTAAATGACGCCCAACGTGGGGCAATATAAGATACACAATATTTATTTCATAGCTGTTGCCAAAAAAANCAACCCATTTAAATGACGCCCAACGTGGGGCAATATAAGATACACAATATTTATTTCATAGCTGTTGCCAAAAAAAATTTTCAAACCCTAAGAAATGTGAATAACACCATAAAATAAGTTAATTCAAGAGTTCTGTTAAACTAAACGAAACAAAACAGGACGTTAGTTCGTCACTCGTCCNACAATAAGTTAATTCAAAAGTTCTGTTAAACTAAACGAAACAAAACAGGACGTTAGTTCGTCACTCGTCCTGTTTTGTTAGTTTATACTGGTAGAATTCTTGACAAAATTCCTGGTGGGAATGTTTTTGTGTTTTAAATATATGTTGACAACAGGTTAGTCTTGACTTATTCTGGTGTATATCTGTAATGCCTTCCTCTGCGTTTTTCTTGGCAACGTAGCTCTGCAATTGCGTATTTTCAAAGTAATTTCCAACTTATTCTATTATTTTAATAGAGTAATAAATTGTTTTGGATGTACTACATCGCAGAGTTATGTTGTTTGTCGCCGGACGTCCAGAACATGGCATAAAACATAGACATCGAAAACAAGTCAAGGTTGGTTATTACCAACAGATGCGTAAATAATATACAGATATATAGGCAGGCGGAATTTAGTATTTACAAACAAAACTAAAACACTAACCAAAATATCTAACAATGAGGACGTACACAAATACTTTTAAAACGCGACTGAGTTGGAGACAGACTCCATTCAACATTGCTATGCAACGGCATACATTTAAAATACTCAGTGACACAAAAATGTACGCACTTGTAAAAATTACGTTCATATACTTACTGCCTAGTTACAGCTTCAGAGCAGTGTGTTACATGATAGGGACAGTAGTTTCCAAGCGTGATCAAGTAATAGGCAATGGTGCAATGCAGGTATGGTGTTAAAAATTATGCTGGGAACGATAATGAACTGATTAAAACATGGCCATTAAATAATTCATATAATTATGAGATGCACAGTTGTATAACTTGATAATATCGCTATCAAATGGGTGAACATATTTTGTGGTAATTTCCCCAGTCTGCAGCTGCATCGCCTCCATCAGGAGTACTGCCAGTGCTGGCGTGGATCTACGGAGGGGCGTACACCAGTGGCGGCGGGATCAAAGACTTCTTCGGGCCAGACTACCTCATGAACCGCACCGCCATCGTGGTCACTCTCAACTACAGGNGCATAAAACATAGACATCGAAAACAAGTCAAGGTTGGTTATTACCAACAGATGCGTAAATAATATACAGATATATAGGCAGGCGGAATTTAGTATTTACAAACAAAACTAAAACACTAACCAAAATATCTAACAATGAGAACGTACACAAATACTTTTAAGAACGCGACTGAGTTGGAGACAGACTCCATTCAACATTGCTATGCAACGGCATACATTTAAAATACACAGTGACACAAAAATTTACGCACTTGTAAAAATTACGTTCATATACTTACTGCCTAGTTACAGCTTCAGAGCAGTATGTTACATGATAGGCACAGTAGTTTCCAAGCGTGATCAAGTAATAGGCAATGGTGCAATGCAGGTATGGTGTTTAAAATTATGCTGGGAACAATAATGAACTGATTAAAACATGGCCATTAAATAATTCATATAATTATGAGATGCACAGTTGTATAACTTGATAATGTCGCTATCAAATGGGTGAACATATTTTGTGGTAATTTCCCAGTCTGCAGTTGCATCGCCTCCATCAGGAGTACTGCCAGTGCTGGCGTGGATCTACGGAGGGGGGTACACCAGTGGTGGCGGGATCAAAGACTTCTACGGGCCAGACTACCTCATGAACCGCACCGCCATCGTGGTCACTCTCAACTACAGGNTGGCGGGATCAAAGACTTCTTCGGGCCAGACTACCTCATGAACCGCACCGCCATCGTGGTCACTCTCAACTACAGGGTTGGAGCTCTCGGTAAGTTCACCACATTGCAAACACGCGCCGCCAACACATCCAACGTTCCTCTGTAAATTTTGTAAGCTTATCCAAGAGCATAACCAAAGGTCTACTATTGCGAGGCCGTTTTATATTTAATAGGGAGATATANATTTTGTAAGCTTATCCAAGAGCATAACCAAAGGTCTACTATTGCGAGGCCGTTTTATATTTAATAGGGAGATATAAGTCATTTCATATAAGAAGGCCACATTCTGACAATCAGTAAGTGGCAAATTAATATATTCAAAACAAATAACATGCCATTTACAAAATCCTGTATCAGCTGATGCACGAACGAACAAAAGTTAATATTTATTACGTTGGCTATTCTGAGAGCAGTGCCAAAGCACATCACAGTTCGTCTTTTATGCGCCTATTCTTTCTCAAGGTAGATTAATTAATACATTTTATTTTACGTGGTTATAAAACAGAATTTTTTAGTTTTAGAAACGAAACTTTGTGATAAAATAGTAATGTATAGGTGTTCAAAATGAGATGCACAACAAAACGATACGTATCCAAATGTAACGAAAAAATCCAAAGTTCCAGACTCTCCAGCCATGTGCTGCCATCTTTTGAGTTAAAGGCGCACCATCTATTGCAACATGCCCAAGGTGCGGTAGACAATAGGTATAGGGCTTGATGTGGGTCTTTCATATTACAGTTTTGTTGTTTAAAATAATGTAATTACGCGCATATACAAATGGTTTTATTTTCCCGCGAGCTCTGTATAATTTTTAAAGTAACGTATATTTCGTGTACCGCGTTTACGAACGACCCTACACACGTCCACCAAGCTCCGTTTACGAATGCAGCGCCACCCAAGCAGTTCACCAATTGCCACATGTAGCAGAACCTCCTGGACGCGCTGACTCGCCACATCAAAGCCTATACTTGACACACCAGTTGATGGCGAATGGATACATAAACGAAAAGGCGTGGCGATTGTATTTACATGAATCACTTACTACAGACTGTGTTTTTAGTAAAACAAAATGTTCAAATACCAGCAATAAAACTGTCATTCACTTCTTTTTAAAAAGCAAGTCCCTGCAAAAGATAATTAAAACAATTGATGGGCATTTCTTAACGATTTACTGCTATCTGTTGGCACAACCGCGAGACAATTTACACCATCACCAACTGACTGTTGC